>JAPYYL010000031.1:9557393-9611771 GCA_028534055.1 Eulemur mongoz | reverse complement strand
TATATATATATATGTATGTATGTGTGTTGTTTATCGATTCACCTATTGAATATCATGGGATATCATGGTTGCTTCCAACTTTGGGATGAATAAAGCTGCTATAAACATTTGTGTGAAGGTTTTAGTATGGAGGTAAATTTTCATCTACATAGAGTGAGTATCTAGGTGTGTGGTTGCTGCATTGTATAGTAAGGCCATGGTTAGCATTGTAAGAAACTGTCAAAATGTCTTTCAAGCTGGTGTGCCATTTTGCATTCCTACCAGCAATTAATGGAAATTCCTATTGCTCAGCATCCTCACCAGCAATTGTTATTGTCAGTGTTCTCCATTTTAGGCATTGTATAGGTGTAGTGATATTTCATTGCTGTATAATCTTGTAAATGTCTAATGACAAATGATGTTGAACATCTTTTCATGTGCTTCTTTACCATCTCTCTATCTTCTTTGACAAGCTGTCTTTTCAGATCTTTTGGGTATTTCTAAACTGGTCATTTGTTTTCTTACTGTTGAGCTACAAGAGTTCTTTGTATATTTTGGATAGAAGTCCTGTATCAGATATGTGTTTTGCAATTACTTTCTCGAAGTTCATGGCTTGTATTTTCATTCTCTTGACACTGTCTTTCACAGAGCAGAAGTTTTTAATTTTAATAATGTCTAACTTATCAATTTTGCCTCCATAGTGGATCAGCAGTCCAGTCTCCCCTTGCTCACCCAGATCAGTCACCCCAGCCAACACAGCAACTCTTAACCTGTTGAGTCAGAGACATGAAGAGCCCAATGTGACTGGTGGCAGTCTTCACTTCCACTTGAGTGGAATCACTGTTGTGTCTCCTGGATGAAGCATTCCTTCACCTGGAACTGAGACTTCTAGGCCAGCAGAGCATAAGATTGTTGTGAGAACGGGAAGCAAAACTTTTGCTAGTTGGTCACTAGGGGTAAGGTGCATGGTGCCACACCCACTTCCACCCCTTAATTCCTGGACCTTTGAATCCTGGCTATGACAGAAACCACACCATATATTGGATGCTGATTCAGAGCATATACTGCCTTCTAGAGAACCGCAGCCCTGCAAAGTATTGTCACCTACTTGGTGCTGTTAACTATGACTTCAGAAGGCCTTTACCCTGTTATTTTTCAAAAATATATTTGTTTGTGTATCTACACATATACATATATATAGCAAATACCTTCATTACCTTTCCTCCTTTACTGCCTTATCATGTAACATACGTGTGTTGACTTCATACCTGTATTTAAGTATTATTAATTTTATGTAATATTTTTTAAGTTATGGGATATCAGCACAAGAAAAACCTCATTGAAGGAAGTTACCTCCTATTCTGGGGAAACAATTAGTATGTTTCCATTTGTGTGCAGAACAGTTGTATTAATTTAGACAGAATCATGACCTTGCTATTGTCTTTATTTGGACCTTAGGTATTGACTAAGCAGCTGCACATAGGTGCCACGTGGAGAAGGGTTTGACTGGTGATTGGTTATTTTATGTGCCGACTTGGCTGGGCTCAGATAGCTGGTCAAACATTGTGTCTGAAAATGCCTGTGAGAGTGTTTTTGAAAGAGGTTGGCATTTCAGTCAGTAGATTGAGTAAATAAGATCGCCCTCAGCAATGTGGCAGTGACTGAGAGCCTCCACAAAACAAAAAAATTGGAAGGAGGGTGAATTCTCTTAATTTCTGAGCTGGGATATCCATCTTCACCTGTTCCCACACCACTCATCTCCAGGTTGTAAGACCTGCAGATTTCAGGACTTACACCAGCAGCTCCCATGCTCCCTGCTATTCTCACTTCTATTTCTGTGGAGAATGCAGACCATTACAAGCATGCAGGCCACTATCTATACAGCACTCTGCTTAACCTAAACCAGTGGCCTGAAGCGACCACTGTTTATGGAGCTAAACCTCAGGTCTAGCCATGACCCCTATCCAGACAGACAGTAGGATATTTTCCTACCCCCCAGTGGACCCCTTCCCCCTGGATGGTCTACAGCACCTCACCATCTGCACCGTCCCCAATGACCTCATCCTCCCCACTCTTCCTCATCCCATCACGACCAACTCTTCCTCCTTTCCCCTCACCTTCAGCTAAGGGGAGCGGCTTCCACCTAGTCAGCAGCACCAAAAGTCAGATCATTAAAGATTTTCACTATCATTTTACAGACCCCGACTTCCTAAAACTCTCACGTGTGTCTCCACCTCACCACCCTCCCAGCATCAGACAGAATTAAGTAACTGGTCCCTTCTTTGGTTTACTTGTTTTTTCCTCAATAGATGTTCAATAAGGGTCTGCTGGATGAATGAATGAAGGAAGGAATGGATGGATCAAAATACCAGAGGGTCCCATTGGCCGATTCAAAGTGTGGATCCTGCACCCTGCCTGGGTCTTCTGCCTTCACAGAAGGCACATGCCACAACTGCTCATCTGTCTTCAGAATTCCCCTGGACTGTCTCTGAGAGTGCCATCATGGATGTCTCCTATCCAAGCCCAGTCATCCTCTTGGAGGTGTGGATGCTGCCATAATGATGGAGCCTGATGCTTCCCGCACTGGGCTCCAAACTTCCCCATCAGTGTGGCATGGAAGGGTGCCACCTCCTTTGTCTTGACACATCCACAGCCATCCCCTCATTGGCAGAGTCTGGGGTGATTAACCCCAGGTCGTCCTTCCTCCAGTTTTCCCTCCAAATAGCTTCATTGCTGCCTTCCCCTGCCGAGTGCTCTTCCAGGCCTCTCTCACCTGTCTGTATAGGTCTCCAACCCACCCACCCACTCAGTGGAGTTTGAGGGGGCCCAGTGTACACAAGGGATTAAACCTCAGCCCCCACTGGCATGAAGACAGCTCCCAGCCTGGGACCCTGGCCAGGGTGCACCAGAACATAGAGGGGTCAAGGGACTTCAGGGGACTCACCCAGAGTGTTGCAGGGTGCCAGCTATGCACTTCTTGACAGAGCTGGGGGCTCCAAAGGGGGCTGGGTTGCCTGCATCCACCCAACAGGCCTGCCCATTCAAATCACACTGCAGCTTCCAGTTGGGGATGAACGATGGGCTCCTGATTTCCCAAGTGCTTTCATGGGCCTTGTCCTGTCCTCCCTTCTCCCTGCCCCTTACCTCCCTCTGGTTCTACCCCCACTGCGATGAGCTCTGGAGGCAGAGCTCTGAATGTCAGCCTGCCTGGGGCTCTGTGGCGTGGCTTTGCACCTGGTCTCTCTCCTGGGCTCTGGCCACCGCTGTCCTTGGGATCCCCTGCAGCACCCGTCACTCGCTGATGTGTCCTGTCTGCTCTCCTTCCCTGGCTCCTGCTCACTCTGAGCAAATCTTTCCTTCTCTAAAGGAAAAGGTATCTTGGCATTTCAGAATTATAAATAATTTATGATTTTTATGAGAATGTGAATTGGTACAGCATTTTTGGAATAAAACCTTAGAAATATTTATAAAATGTTAAACTATTTACACTCCTTTCATTTTAACCCAATGTCGATGTTAATGTCTTTCTTATAATAAAACATTCATGTTTGCCCAAAAGCTCATATTTAAAGATGTTGATTTCATTCTATTCATCAAACAGCAAACGGGAAACAATGTATGTGTCATAGGAAGAAATAGTTTAATTAACTATGGTGCATATATACCTATGGTAGAATTATAGAAAATAGTTTCAAAAATGAGGTAGATCCATATGCACTGTCATGTAAAGATACTGTGTACACTTTATGAAGTGAAAAAGGTTAGTGGCAGATCAACATGTACATCACTATTCAGGTATATTCAATAAAAACAATATGCTTTTATAGTATATCTATCAATGAAAATCCTAGTGTCAGCTTTAAGATAATACACACCAGACTGTCAATTGTGACACCCTCTGATGAAGGAGCTGAACCTTGAAGGAATTTTGTAAAGGTGAAAATTGCGAATTATTAAAACCTATATTTTTAGAATCTTTTACAATAAGAATATACACAGTACTACCTTTTTAATCAAAATGTTTATATAGACCTAACCACAGAAATAGTTAGACCTAATCACAGAAATAGTTAGAATAGCAGTTAAAATTACTAACTGATGCAACAGATAAAACCTGTAATTTACATGCCTTAGCACAACAAAATTTATTTTATATGCACATAAATTCTGATGCAGTTTGGCAAGGGCTCTCTGCTCTCAGGTGACCCAGGGGTCTAGGCTGCTTCCTCCTTGTGATTCTCCCATCTCACGAGGAGTCATCCTGTTTGCGGTTAAATGGAGGGAGAAAGCATGGAAATGGAGTATTGGCTCTTAAACACCTGAATGGGACAAACAACGCTTCTGCTCATTATTCAGTGAACAAGGGTAGTCACACGACCCTTTCTCACTACAAATGGACTGTACTATTCCTATGTGTCCAGGAAGGAGAGAAAGACAAGATGTGTATGAATACTATAGTCTCTCCCATTAGGTGTACATAGTAGGCACTGAACAGAAAGCAATGATTATAACTTGTTGTGACACAATACTTCTCATTCCTAAGAAAAGTTTCTGAGGAGGCCAAATTTGCCTTGAAGTTCTCCAAAGTTTCAAACATCTACTATGTGACAGGTACTTTCGATTACACGATGATATCTAATTTTGAAATGATTCTGTAGGTTTAGCAATAGCATTTTTCTGTATTTCCATTTGCAACAACCTTTATAATCTCAGGAGGCTGAGGATTTCCCATTCCATTGGATACTGGGGAAAAATCCTAACCTGTGAGTCTCTGCTACCCTCCACTTTACTAAACTTGCCTGAACACCTGTACAAGTGCCATGAGGAGAGCTGAAAGCCAGTCTTTTCCTGCAGGGCAGCTGTCAGACAAGGAGACAGTGGAGGGCTTCCTAGTTATTCTTTTTTCATTGAAGCTGACATGGCTTCCAAGGAATCATTTTTCACCTCCTGGGGGACGTGAGACATTTAGGAATTCAGCCTCAGTAGATGTTTGTTTCATAGTGATTTCCAAAGTCTTTCCTCATTGAATACTTATGAGGGGGCTTTGGTTTTTGACCATTCATCTATGTATGTGTTCATAAGCAAATTCCAAATAAGGCATCCTGTTAAAATCTGATTGCAATATTAAAGTGTTTTCAAACCCCTCTAACTTCAGTGTTATATCCCAGGAACAAATAGATCATATTTCAAATCAAACTCTACTTTCAGCCAATTTGAAAAACACTTAGTGTGTTGAAGATAACCAGACAGGTAACTAGGTATCTAAAAGGAATTGTCCCCATGCGAATTTTCATGTCAAAAGGATTGTTGATATCATAGGGTTTCCTGAGTGAGGGATAGGACAGCCAGAGGACTTCTGAAAGGAGAAGAAATGATTTTTGTCAGGAGAAAGGCAGGTGATTCTAGGCTGTTTCATGGTTACCAGTGAGAAGATAGTCAGCAGGCTAGGTTCCAGAGTTGGAAGGCACACATGGGGGCCACCTGGGGAAACAGACTGTAATGTGGGACTAGATAGAAATGCTCACACCTGGGAAGAGTCAGCTCCCAAGGAACTAACCACAGACAACTCCCAGTGGAGTTTGATTCTCATTGTTACCTCCTTTAGACTTGTCTTCAGTACCTTGGCTTCAGGGTCCCTCTTTTTGCACCTGAGGGACATGATGCAGTGCTGAGAAGAAAAATGAAGTGGAGCCAGGGGGTCAGCCTCAGGCTGGGGGAGTGGGAACAGCAAGAGCTCTGGAGAATTCAGACCAGGCATGTAGTCTGAGCCCCTTCACTTACTAGCCATATGATCCTGGGACTTGACCAAGCCTTGTGAACATGGGGTTCTTCACCTGTAAAGTGAGTTTCATAGCCCTGTCCAGTAGGACTGTTAGAATGTGTGCAACATATGTACAGCACCTGGCCCAGAGCCTGCAATATGCTGGATCTCTAATGATTGGCACTTATTTCTATAACAATATTATTTTACTCTCAAACCCTACCACTCTCTGCACTAGAAAGTGTGGTTTTCTTTTTCAGATCTGAGAATACACAATGCAAGAGGACACAGAATATCAAATCAATCAAAAATGTTGCTTTGTAAATAAAACTCAGTGAAGTTTCACTCCTAAAGATTCTATTATTTAATCTAAGTGTGGAGGAGTTTTCCCTAGCTGGATGCAGCTCAGATTCCTAGAATTTGAGTCAAGGACAAATCTTCCCCTCCCTCTCAGCTCCTTTTATTTCCAAATCATGATTTTCACTCATTCCACTCCTACCCAAATTTTATCCCTTGCTAAGAGTTGTCTAAATTACACTAAAGGTGACCTAATTAAAATATTCTAATGAAATCTGCTCTGCCTCTCCCAGGGCATGGAAAAGAGTGGCAGTTTAGAGGCTTCAAGGCACAACTTGAAAGAAATATCACTATATGTTCATGGAAATCCCTGAATATGATGGGTATCAATCACCTCCTTATTGCACTGTGCTCAGCCTCAGTGGCACAAGATCGCAGGACAGCTTTGACACCCGCCCCAGCTGGAGATTCCTCTCTACTTTGCTCACCATCCAGAACTGCTCAGGGCAGTTCTCCCTTCCAGGCTTTTCTCTCAGCTCTAAGTCACATGTCACAGTGTCTGAGAGTCTGGCCCTGCTACCACCTAGCTTCATTACAACCAACTCCCACAGAAGGAACTGCAGTTTCCCCAAGCCCCAAACTGCCCTGGCTCAGGGCACTCACATCCTACTGCTCTCAGCAGAAGCACCACCCTTCAACCCTTCTGTCACTTGTTCTTTAGGACTTAGGAGGACATCTCACCACCTTTGTTATGCAGCTGTAGCTCCTGGATTCTACCATCCTATTGGTGGAGGGAAAGGGTCTGGCTTATCCTAGTAATTCCAGCAACCCAGGACCTTGCAAAGAGCAGATGCTCAGTGAATGTTAGGGGAAGAAATGAGCCAGTGAGCAGGGAGAATTATTTATTGAGATTTAATTCTCCTGCAATCTTGAATAAGCCAAGCATAGCCAGGTATATATCTTTTAATTTTACAGAGTGACATACTAAAAAGATAAGGGAAGGTAAGAATTAACTATCTCTTAGTTTTGTTTTGTTTTTTTCTTATTTTTTGATCCCATCTATTTTACTCCTGACTTGTTTCACATTTCCAAGGAAACTTCTATTTCAATGCCATGTTATCTTGTCCCAGATCACAAAATAAAATGGAAGATTTCCCAATTTGTATTATATAATAGGAAAACTTTTAAACTGGATAAGCAGCAATGTATTTGTGAGCATTGCCATTTGTAAACCTAGAGCTTGAAGTTAGTTAAACCTTCCATTAAAAAGAATATTTCAAAAACACCAAAAAGTAAAAATAATTTCCAAGTCACCCATATTGAACACTAACACAACGTCATACACTCAAGATGTTATACACAAAGATATTATACCCCAAGCCCCACCCTGCCTCTCCACTGCTCAGAATAGTGACTGTTCTCTCCAATCAAAGAGTTAAGAATCTGTCTCAGGCTTCACTTAGGGCAGAGGCTGCTGGTTGTGGCCCTGGCACACTGGCCCTGGCACCCCAATTGTCTCTGACTACAACTCTTGTTTGGCTGCCCTTTTCCTCATCTCTCACAGCCTCCTCATACCAGATAAGAAAGGCTTTGGGCATGGCATCATTGACCTTGGCCAAAAACTCCAGGATTTTCATCTTACTGGTTTCAGCATGAGCCCTCAGGCCCCAGAGGAACTCGTAGCATGCAGGATCACTGCCAGCCTGCCAGGACTCCAGGTAGTTTTCTCGCACCCAATCGTGGGTGCTGAACTTCCAGGGCTCCCCATAGATGAAATGCTCCCTCCCAGCATGCACCCCCATAACACCCAGCATTTCCCAGATGACCTTCTCCAGAGCACAGTTGCCCTCCAAGAAGATCACACCCAATATATTTATCAAGAGGCCGACCTTGGACATGCTCTGGAAATCATTCAGCATCCCATTGTAGGTGAGGCCCAGGGCAATGACAAGGACTTAGAAGTGGCCAGCAGGATACACTTTCTTCACATCAATGCCAAAGACCAGTTGCATGCACTTAGAGGCTTCACTGAAGATCACAGGAAAGTGATCTTTGTAACCTTTGATGACACTATTCAGCATTTCTGTCTTTGGTATTGGCTCCTTGGTTTGATACTTAAGGAACAGGAAAAGAAACAAATGAGCCACCTTGTCATCTATGGCATCTCTAATCAAGGACTTGGCATCTGGCTGGGCCTGCAAGGTGCTTGGAGCCCCCTCTTCTTGCCTGCTGGAGCCCGGATCTGATTTGATTGATGGAGTAGCTTTGATGGAAGTAGGGAAGGAACAGGCTCTCTAAAGACCTTGGGGAGGGCTCAGCATCCCAGCAGCAGAAACCTCCTTTTTGGTGTCCAGGATCAGACAATAACGTGAGACAGGGTGAAAGGAGGAGGTGAAACAGAAGAGAGAGAAAGATGTGTCATCCTCCCCCCGATCTACTAGAGCCTATGCACCCACCAAGCCCAGTGAATTTCTGTGGGCCTGAAGGCCTTTCACAGGCCTAAGGCGCTGATATATCTGACTGTAGCAACGAGATATCATGGCTCTGGTTTGGGTAGCAAATAGGAGTGTGAGCAGAAGCTGGATGATGTGGAGCCACAGGCCTGGGGAGAGAGGCAGTATGTCATTGGACTCAGTGAGAAACATACCCTGGGGGGCCCTAACAAAGGCTTGTCCTACAAGCCTTCTCCTCCTAGGGCTCCTGTCCTCCTAGTTGGACTGTCCTCAAAGCACCTGAACGAGGAAGTGAGATGGGTCCTCAGGGACAGTGGCCTGAAGAGCATGAGGCCCCAGGGCTAACAGTGGGTGGGTGGGGCCAAGCATTGTAGGGTCCCCTGTGTGCAGGAAGGGCAGGGCTCTTGGCACACATTTAGAGTGTGTACCTCACCTTGACTCCTGGCACAGCCTGGGCCTCCTCTGCTCTGTGCCCTGAGGAAACTGCCTCAGACCAAGGTCTCACTGCAGGTTCCTCAAGCCCCTGTACGCGGAAGTGAGGGGCCCTCATGCTGCAGCTACACACACAACACTTGTACCCCCAGTGCTGTCAGGAGGGTGGGCCAGGCTCTGTGAGGTCCACACCATTCTGGGGTGGATGGTCGCCTCCGTGCTCATTCAGGGCCCTCAACTTTTGCCTGTAGGGCCAAAGACCCCACCCATCTAGTCGCCTGAGAAACTCTCAGAACAAGAGCTCACATCCCTGATACGGAGCTGAAGGCTGTACGTGGGCCCCGCATCTCCAAAGGATGACTGCAGGGCCTGGGTCAGACTGTTCTGGGGTGGGGGTTCCCTCAACCCACCCTAAGGGTATTTACTTTTAATCCTGCCAGGGCCTCAACCCACCCCTGGTGACTTGAAATGGTCCATCTGAGCTCAGACCAAGCTCTAACTCCTGAGGATGCCCCTCACCCCACGGCCATGAGAGCCACAGCTTGCCATATCTTGCTGCTTTCACTTGTATCCTCGGGGAGCTGTTAACAGAATAGCCAGACTCTGTGGGGTCCCTTCTTTTCTGGGGTAGGTAAGTACTTTCAGTTCTCACTAAGGGTACTTATCTTGACTTCTGACAAAACCTGGGACTCCTCCCTCATCTGATGTGAGGCTACACCTCTGAGAACAAGGTCCTCTCCTCCCTGATATGCTCCCCAGGTAGAAGTCTGGGGCAAGCACATGTGGTCACCCATGCTTGGGTCCTCCCAGGGCCAAAAACTGGTGTAGGGGATGGATGGGCTCTCTGTATCGGGAGTACGAGGTCCCCTCACTCATCCCCCTGTGTCCTCACCTTGATGATGCCTAGCAGCCCTGGGACTCTTTCCTGTGCTGACCTGGAGCTGCAACCCTCAGACCACTGTTGTAACAACACTCAGCCCCTTCAGGAAGTAGTGAGGGAGCACCAGGTCTGGCCACCTGGGCTGGAGCTTCCAGGGCTGACTGGAGACAGCATGTTTCTGTGAGGCCTCCACTGTTCTGGAGTGAGGTACCCCTAGTCCTCCCTCACACCAAGGTGTTCATCTTCCTCATGGCCGTAAAGAAGCATGGATGTACCACATGCGGCCAGCCTGCCCAGGGTCTCCCAGGGATGAAAGCAGGGGCAAGGTTGTGGCCCCTCTGTCCTGGGATCCTGGGTCTCCATCCACCTGTTGCCTCCCATCAGGGTCTGGGCATCTCCCTCTGCTCACCTTAGGCTGTGCTCACTATACCAAGCCCCTACCCTCCCTTATACCTGGAAGTGGCTGTCAAGATGCACGTGCCAGGACACCCAGCATGGGGCCTCCCAGGGTTGATGGCAAGGGCAGGTATCTGTGGGGTTCTCCCCTATCCTGAAGTCTGAGACTCCCTCCCCTCCTCCTTATCTGTGTGTTCTGATCTTGGCTGCCTGGTACAGCCTGTGTCCCTTCCACTCACACCAATACCCTTACTTCTCTCTAAGCCCTGAGGCATAAGTCAGTGGACGTCACATCTGGATCCTACACCCGAGGCTTCCCAGGGCTGACACTGGGGGTGGAAAGGGATAGGCAGTGGGAGGCCTCAGGCCCCCCTCAGGGGACTAACCTTGATGCCTGGCAGAGCCTGGATCCCCACCCTCTACAGCTCTGACTCAGCCCCAGGTCACAGCAGGCTTTGACTCCCAGAATTCCCTCAGGTGTAATGGGGAGGGCCTCAGCCCAACATGTCTGCCCCGGACTGGCCTAAGGCTGACAGCAGGGACAAAGCTGGATTATTTGGGACCCTCTACTTGGAGTGGGGGCCTCCTCAGCCCACCCTCATCATCTGACCTCATTCCTAACAGAGCCTGGGCACTCTCCCCTACACCGACATTAAGTCTGGATCTCAGACCAAGGGCCTTGCCTCTGTCATCCCCCCAGACACTGGTCAGTGGACTTGACAACTGTTCCCTTACACTGGTGCTTTCCCAGGCTGACAGCAGGAACAAGGATGGACTCTGCAGCCCCTTATCGGGAAGTGTTGCAGCCTGGATCCCCACCTCTGTGGCCCTTAGTCTGCCAGGTAACAATGCTCTGACTCCCAGAGTACCCTGAGGAAGCAGTTGGGGGAGAGGGGTGCAGCCTGACATATCTACCAGAGCATGGTCCATGGCCGACAGCAGAAGCGGGGCTTGATTCTTTGGGGACCCTCTATGTGGGGTGGGGGCCCCCTCAGTCCAACCTCATTGGCTCACCTCACTCCTAACAGAGGCTGGGCCATCTCCCCTCTGCCAATCTGAAGTCTTCCCTCTCAAAATAATGGCCTCAACTGTCAGCCCTCCAGACACAAGTCGGTTGGTGTTTTCCTCTGGGCCCTGTAGCTGGGGCTTCCTAGGGCTGACACTACTGGCAGAGCTGGATAATTTGGGGATCCTCTACATGGGGTGGGGGCCCCTCCATCCACCCTCCACGTCTCACCTCACTGCTAACAGAGCCTAGGCCATCTCACTTCCACTGATCTAAAGTCTGCCCCTCAGATTAATGGCCTCACCGTCCAGATGGACCTCTGTGGATGTCACAGCCGGCCCCCCACACCCAGGCTTCTCCGGGTTTCCCCAGGGTGACAGGAAAGGCAGAGCTGCATTATTTGGGGACCATCTACCAGAAAGGGGCCCCCTGAGTTCCCCCTCAGCGTCTCACCTTGACTCCTCACCGAACCTGGGCCCTCTTCTCATGGTTGACTGGAAGTCCCGACCTCAGACCAAGGCCCTTGCCTCTGTCAGCCCCCCAGAGGGATGTCGGTGGACGTCACATCTGGCCTCATACCCAGGCTTCCCAGGGCAGACAGCAGGGACAAGGATGGACTGTGGGGCCCCCTACGGGGATGTGGCAGAGCCTGGATCTCCTCCCTCTATGGCCCTTAGTTTACCCTGGGTCACAGCAACATATGACTCCCAGAGTCCCTTGTGCTCTAAACGGGAAAGGCTCAGCCTGACAAGTCTGTCCCACGATGGCCCAGGGCTGACAGCAGGGGCAGAGCAGGATTATTTGGATCCTTCTGCCTCTAGTGAGGACCTCCTCAGCCCTCCCTCAATGTCTCACCTGGACTGTTAACAGAGCCAGGGGCCTCTACCCTCTGCCAAGTTGAAGTCTGCACCTCACACCAAGGCCCTCGCCTCTGTCTACCCCTGAGGCAGAAGTCGGTGGACATTACTAATGGCAGAGGCAGAGATGGGGCCCCTCTGCCTATGGTCTAAAGTTCCACTGGTCCTCCTCAAGTCAAGGTGTCTCATCTTGACTGCCGGCAGAACCTCGGACTCCGCCCACACTGGCAATTGGATCTCCCACAGCTGAACACTAGTACAGTGCAGGGTTCCCTTCCATTCTCGAGTCCAGGGATGCCTTGGTCCACCCTCAGCGACCTCACGTCGATTCCTACCAAGGCACATGACACTTCGCTGGGCTAACCCGAGTTATGTCCCAAGTAGACTAAGGCTTACACTGCCCTGAATCCCTTGAGGCAGAACTTCACTGATACAGGTCAACGCCTGTATTGTCGAGAATTGACAACTCGGCCTGGAGTCTTCCAGGACTGACAGGGCTGAGATGGATTCTTTGGGACTTGTATGTTCTGGGGTGAGTGGGCACCTCAATTATCACTCAAGAGAGCCGTCATCTTGGCCCCTGACTCCTTGATTAAGCACTCCATGGGAAATCTCCTCTCCCTTCCACGTCGGATCATTTTTCCAGCTCCACCCTTGTAAAAAATGACTCCAAGTCCCAGGCTAGATGCTAAATGGGAGCTATTGTATGAATGACCAAGGATGAGCAGTCATATATTTAGTGTTCTCTTTTTAAAATCTCTTCCTGTATCTATGTTTTGTACAATTTTAACTTCCATTGTTTACACTTTTTTCTTTTGTCATTGATCCTACTTGGAAAAATGTCTATTTTGTAAGTATTTTCAAAGAATTGTGTTTTGTCCGTTATCTCTACTATTATCTGCTTCATTATTTCGGCTTTATTAATATTATTATCTTCATTATTTCATACCTTCTACTAACTCAAGTTGCATATGGTATTTATTCTTTAGTTACTTGAATTGTGCAGATGTTTTAAATATTTTTATTCTCTCATATATTTAAGGCTATCTATTTCCCTCTGAGTATCACTTTGGCTGTATCACACAGTTAGTGTTATATAGCTGTATGTGTATGACTTGAATTTTTTACAAGTTAAATATATTATTCTATTACTTATGCTATTAAATTTTCTATATTTATCCACAAACAAGGGGTGCAAAATTATTTTTGAGAAGACTGTGAAAACGATGATAGAAATAGAATTTCACTGGAGGAGATTTCAGGTTCCAAAGGCATTTTATTTTGTTTTATTTTTGTCATTAGTTATAGAACAGTTTTAAACATATTTAAATGCTGTTGACAGAATTGGGTTTATTGCAGGAATGCAAAGAAGTTTAGCACCAGAAGATCAATCAAGATAACTGGCCATGTGTAAGAATAAAGGATATTCTAGGAGAATAGAAAACTCTATTTAATACAGAGGGAATTTAATTCAGGGGACTGATACCACAAGCGACAGAGAAGCCAAACGAGGGAGATTTGGAGAACCCAATAATTAGCCACACGAGGAAGTCAATCTCACCTGTAGGTGGAAAGACAAACACAGGAATGTAGCATTAATGAAGCCTAGGTATTGGGTTGAACAGAACCTGGATTCATGGTGGTACTATCTGATGGTGGCTGGAGCCATGGAAAATGTAGCCACTGAAGGAGAAGTCACCTGATGCAGAAGAAGGAGGAGAAAAATCTCTAATTGCTCTATCTTCCTGAACCAAAATTGCAGCCAAATATTGGTAAGCCTAGGAATTGGAGCCTTCAGGAGTCAAATCCTGTAAGGTGGAGAGCAGAGTAGGAGAAAATGAGAGATGGTTCTGGGAGCAAATAGTCCCAGGGCTGGCTAACTATACTAATAGATTGAATAAGACAAATCATATCTATGGTAAATTTATTAATGTTTAAAAAATTTTAAGTTTTGGGGGGTACAAGTTGAATTCTGTTACATGTACATATTGTATAGTGGTGAAGTCTGGGCTTCTGGTGTGCCCATCACCTGAGTGTTGTACAATGTGCCCCATAGATAATTTTCCATGCCTCACCTCCTCCCACCCTCATGCTTTTGAGGTTGCCATATCCATTTTACCACTCCGTGTGCCCTTATGTAGCCATAGTTTAGTTCCCACTTATAAGCAAGTATATGTAGCATTAATTTTTCTGTTCCAGAGTTAATTCACTTAGGATAATGTCCTCCAATTCCCTCCAAGTTGCTGTAAAATATATTATTTCACTCTTTCTTATTGTTGAATAGTACTCCATGGTAAGTTTCTTAATCCATTCAGTTGATGGGCACTTAGGTAGATTCCATATTTTTGCAATGGTGAATTGTGCTGTGATAAACATATGAGTAGAGATGTTTTTGATATAATGATTTCTTTTCCTCTGGGTAGATACCCAGTACAGGGTTTGCAGGATCAAAGGTAGATCTACTGTTCCTTCTTTGACAACGTTTCATACTAATTTACATTCTCAGCATGAGTGTATAAGTGTTTTATTTTCACTGCATCCCCACTAACAACTAATGTTTTTGTGACTTTCAATAACGGATATTCTAAGTAAACTAAGAGGGTATCTCATTGTAGTTTTAAGTTGCACTTCCCTGATTAGAGTAAATTTATACATAATTGTATTAAATAAAAATTGACATACATTCCAAATAAAAAGAAATATTTCTCAAAGTATAAAATGTTATTCCTCCCCATCCTCTCCCCCAAAGGATAAAGTTTATATCCATGATTCTATGCTGATAAATAAATGACGGAATACATAAACGGGGGAAAATAGACAAATCATTGTGCAGAAGCATTACACATCATTTTTGTAGATATTCCATACTTCTCAAGTGTTTGCTGGTCACTGTGTCTTCCTTCCAAAGAAAGTACAGTGTGGAAAAGGGGGAAAACAGTAACTCTGTAGTAGGGAAGCCTGAAAAACGCTCCCACTGCCAGGTAATCAAGATTGATATCCACAGTGATAAGTGTCAGGCAGGTGGCAGGGGGAAGAAAGGGATGGGAAATTCATACCAAATGCATGCAGTGCATTGTTTGGGGGATGGGCATACTTGCAGCTCTGACTCAGGTGGTACAAAGGCAGTATAGGTATCCAAAGTGTTTATATTCTGGTAATATTCTGAAATAAAACAAAAACAGTGATAAGTCATTGCTGATTGTATGTATCTTTGATATGATGTCACGAGAATAGCACTTTCCCTCTGTGATCCTCCCATTTCCAAACCCATAATACCAAGCTAATAATGACAAAATCATCAGCAAAATTCCAAGAGAGGGGCATCCTACAATATATCTGACTAGTACTCCTCAAAAGTGTCAAGGTCATCAAAAACAAAGAATGCCTGAGAAACTGTCATACCCAGGAGGAGTCTAAGAAGACATAATGGCTAAATATCCTGTAGAATCTTGGATAGGATCCTGGAACAGAAAAAAGACATGAAGTAACAACTAAGGAAATCTAAAGAAAGTGTGGACTTTTGTTAATAACATTATATCAGTATTGGTTCATTAGTGGTAAACAATGTATGAGGCTAAGAGGTTAATTAATAGGGGAAAGCGAGTGTGGGCATGTGGGAACCTCTGTACTATGTTTGCAATTTTTGTGTGAATCCAACAGTATCCTAAAATGAAAAGTTTGGTAATATGGAAAAAAAGAAAAGTTAGTCAACTAGATAAAGGGTATCTGTGAAAAACCTATAGCAAACATCATACACATATGGGAAAATTTGGAAGCTTTTGCTTTGAAACTGAGGATTAGACAAGGATGCCTTCCTTTACCATTTCTCCTCAATATTTTGAGGATGATACCGTCCAGTGCAGTAATGAGAAACAGAAGAAATAAAGGGGATAGCAATCATAAAATAAGAAATAAAGTGTCCGTGATTAGCAGACGATTAGACTGTGTGTCAAGAATATCCAAAAAAACTAAGGTTAAACTATTCAAAGAACAAAAGTGAATCTCAAGTTTGCTTGGTATATCATCAATACACAAAAAGTAAACTTTGTTTCTGCAACAACAAATAGTGTAAAATGAAAACGAAGGTCAGAAAAATGTGGCTTGTAACCTATCATAACAAATATTAAATATTGAAGAGTAAATCTTGCCAAAGAACTTTTAGGAACTGTATGGAAAAATATAAAAGCACTGTTTAAATTAATAAACACCTAACCTAAAGTATAATATAATCAAGGATATGAAGATTCAGTTGGATAAAGATATTAATTCTCCTTGATTAATCTACAGATTGACTACAATCTAAATAAAAGATCAAAAAGGCCTTGTGGGTGAATATGTCTGTGTATGTGCATATCTGTGTGAAATGTGACCCAATGAGCGTAATGTTTCAATTGGCATGCAGCAGGCCAAGCATAGCCAAGACAGCCTTGAAGGAATAGAGGAAGATAAAACTAGTTACTCTACCAGATGAGTAAGAATTATTAAAATGCTAGAGTAATTAAGTTTGTGTTAGTGTGCCATGGTTGACAAACAGATTAATGGAAATAGCATACTCTTGAAACAGATAAGCTTATATATGGACCATTGATTTATGAAAAATGTGCAACTGTAGAACAGTGGGGAATCACAGTATTTTTAGTAAATGACAGTGAAACAATGCGATCTCCATGTAGAAACCCCAAAGCAACTGGAATTTTTCTGAAGCTACATAAAAATCAATTGCACAGTGAATAAAGGTCTACTTTTTCAATTGTTGTTATAAAACATTTCAAAACACACAAAACTATATTGAATATTTGAATGAACCTAGCATTGTGGGTCAAGTAGATCTTTGGAAATGCTGGAGGGGAAAGAACTGAAAGAGTCTGGGGACATGATTCAGTGCCAGAAGGGATGGAGATGATATGAGCTTGGGAGAAAGAGAGGAAATAGTAACTCCTTCTTCTCTCTGTCTTTGACACAGTTGGCCTTGCTACCTTCATGGGCCTTCATTTTCAAAGAGCTAGACCTTGTTGTTAGAGGCAGCTTGAGAGAAGGGTACTTGGACCAATGATGTGTTCATTCTACCTACCACACACATCCTGCTGGCCACTGAGCCCTGGCACTCCAACAAGTATGACTTGATGTACGAGTCCAGAGACTCCTGACAAGGGGTGTTGGACTGACACCCTGACCAGGACAGGAGGCCTTTAGTGGCTTAGAGGCAAGGCCAGATTGTCCACATGTGATGGGAGCAGAGTATTGCCTCCATCATCACCTGGATGGGAGCTCTTGATGGAGGTGGGGCTTGGGGGATTTGGCCACTCTCTTTGTTTGGCTCATTTCAAGGTGTGCCACAGATGCTGCTCTTTTGTAGAAATCCCTCTCTTCCCACCCCTTCTAATACAATTTGTAGTATTTGATGGAGCAAAGGAGGGTATCTCCCTTCCCGTGGTCAGAGGTACTCTAAATATGGAGGGGCAAGTATCATGGGATGACACTGAACTTAGTCCATGTGGACAGGGGACCTCCAGAGACACCAGTGGGAGTGCTTCTCCTACCAGCAAGGGAATTACCACCAGTCTGTGGATGATTCCCCTAACAGTGTCTTTCCCAGAGTAGAAGTTTTTATTTTAATGTCTAACTTATCAATTTTTTCTTTCATGAATCATGCTTTTGGTGTTGTATCTAAGAAGTCATTGCCAAGTCCAAGTTCACCGTGATTTTCTTCCATGTTACCTTTCAGAAGCTTTATAGTTTTGTGCTCTACTTTTACGTCTAGGATCAATTTTGAGTAAACTTTGCGAAAGGTGCACAGCAAGTGTCTTTCTCCTTGCTAAGGTAAGGGATACTGTAAATGTGGAGAGAACAAGCATCATGGGATGACATTGAACTCATTGCGAGTAGGCAGGGGACCTCTAGAGATACTTTTGGGGGGCCTTCCCCTCCAGCACATGAACTTTCACCCATCTGGGGAGAGGTGTTGCGGAAGTGTGTTAGTGAACACCATTTACCATCAAAATGAGATTTAGAGCTGCTTGTTGGAAATGCTTCAGGCTGGCAGTTAGTCTCTCGGGGGCCCTGTAGGAAGGAGGGTGCCACATTTATACACAAGACCATCTTTCTCAAATCTTAACTGTGAGAATATGGTGGGGTTCCTTGTGGTAAAACCCAAAATGTTTGCTCTTTTTATTTTAATTTAATTTTATTTTTTTTATTTCAGCTTATAATGGGGGTACAAAAGTTCAGATTACATATGTTGCCCATGTACCGCCTATCCCCCTGAGTAAGAGCTCGAAGCACGCCCATTCCCCAGACAGTGTGCACTGCACTCATCATGTAGGCATACGCCCATCCCCTCCCTCCTCCCCCACCTCAGTCTGATATCCAATTGGTATCATTACCAAATATGCATTTAGGTGATAATCAGAGAAACCAATTTTCTGGTGAGTACATGTGATGCTTGTTTTTTTTCCATTTTTGGGATACTTAACTTAATATAATGGGTTCCAACTCTCTCCAGGAGAAACATAGAGATGTCATATCTCCATTATTTCTTATAGCTGAGTAATATTCCATGGCATAAATATACCACAATTTACTACTCCATTCATGAATTGATGGGCATTTGGGTTGTTTCCACATCTTTGCAATTGTGAATTGTGCTGCTATAAACATTCAGGTACAGGTGTCTTTGTCATAGAATGACGTTTGTTCCTTTGGGTAGGTGCCCAATAATGGGATTGCTGGATCGAATGGTAGGTCTATTTGAATCTGTTTAAGGTATGTCCATAGTGCTTTTCACAGGGGTTTCACTAGATTGCAGTCCCACTAGCAGTGTATGAGTGTTCCTGTCTCTTCGCATCCATTCCAACATGGGTTCTTTTGGGACATTTGATAACGGCCATTCTCACTGGAGTTAAGTGATATCTCATTGTCATTTTGATTTGCATTTCTCTGATGATTAGGGATGTTGAGCATTTTTTCATATGTTTGTTAGCCATTCTTATATCTTCTTTTGAAAAATTTCTATTCATGTTGTTTGCCCACTTTTTGACAGGGTTGTTTGATTTTTTTTCTTGCTGATTTTCCTGAGTTCTAAATAGATTCTTGTTATCAGTCCTTTATCTGGTGTGTAGTATGCGAAAATTTTTTCCCATTGTGTAGGTGGTCTGTTCATTCTCGTGACTGTTTCTTTGGCTGTGCAGAAGCTTTTTAATTTAATCAGGTCCCAGTCATTTATTTTTGTTGTTGCTGTGATTGCCTTAGGGGTCTTCTTCATAAATTCTTTGCCTAGGCCAATGTCTGTAAGAGTGTTTCCTACATTTTCTTCTAGAATTCTAATCGTTTCACACCTAAGGTTTAATTCTGTTATGCACTGTGATTAGATTTCTGTGAGAAGTGAAAGCTGTGGGTCCTGTTTCAGTCTTTTACATGTGGCTATCAAATTTTCCCAGCACCATTTATTGAATAAGGATTCTAGTCCCCAGATTATGTTTTTGTCTGCTTTGTCAAAGATTCGATGGCTATATGAGGATGGTTTCATATTTGGATTTTCTGTTCTGTTCCACTGGTCTCTGTCCCTGCACTTGTGCCAATACTAGGCAGTTTTAAGAACCACAGCCTTGTAGTATAGTTTGAAGTCTGGCAAACTAATAACTCCCATTTTGTTTTTGTTGCTTAAAATTGCTTTTGCTAAACAGGGTATTCTCTGGTTCCATACAAAGTGTGTAATTATTTTTTCTATATCTGTGAAAAATGATGTTGGTAATTTAATAGGGATTGCATTGAATCTGTAGATCACTTTGGGCAGTGTAGACATTTTAACAATGTTGATTCTTCCGATCCACGAGCATGGTATGGTTTTCCACCTATTTACATGTTCTGCTATTTCCTTCCTCAGTGTTTCATAGTTCTCCCTATAGAGGTTCTTTACCTCTTTAGTTAAATATATTCGTAGATATTTTATTTTCTTTGTTGCTATTTTGAAGGGTAACAAAGTCTTTAATTTGGTTCTCTGATTGACTGTTATTGGCATATATGAATGCCTCTGATTTGTGTGTATTGATTTTATAATTCACTAATCAATGGATCAAGGATTCATTAATCAATTCCAGGAGTCTCTTGGTTGAATCCTTGGTGTATTCCAGATATAACATCATATCATCAGCAAAGAGGGAGAGTTTGATTTCTTTCCCTATTTGGACTCCATTGATTCTGCTCTCTTGCCTGATAGTTTTCACAAGGACTTCCAATACTATGTTTAAAAGTAATGGGGACAGTGGACAGCCTTGTCTGGTTCCTGTTCTAAGTGGGAATGCTTTCAATTTTTCCCCATTCAGTATGATGTTGTCTGTGGGTTTGTCATATATGGCTGGTATCACTTTTATGTAGGTTCCATCTACGCCTATTCTGTTAAGCGTTCTTATCATAAAATGGTGTTGAATTTTGTCAAATGCTTTTCTGCATCTATTTAGAGGATCATGTGGTTTTTATTTTTGCTTGTATTTATGTTGTGAATTACATTTATAGATTTACATATGTTGAACCTCCCCTGCATCTCTGGGATGAAGCCCACTTGGTCGTGATGGATTATTTTTTGATAAGCACTTTGATTCGATTTGCTAATATTTTATTGAGAATTTTTGCATCTATATTCATAAGAGAAATTGGTCTGTAGTTCTCTTTTTTTGTTACATCCTTTCCTGGTTTTGGTATCAGTATTATGTTGGCTTGGTAAAAAGTGTTGCGGAGAATCCCACCTTCTCTATATTGGAGAATAGTATACGTAAGATGGGCACCAGTTCTTATTTGCATGTGTTGTAAAATTCAGGTATGAACCCATCTGGACCAGGGCTTTTCTTTTTGGGAAGGTTTTTTATTGCTGTTTCAATTTCAGTTCTTGATATTGGTCTATTCAGAAACTCTACCTCTTCCTGGTTGAGCCTGGGAAGGCTACGTGTTTCTAAAAATTTCTCCATTTTCTCCACATTTTCCAGTTGGTGTGCATAAAGATTCTTGTAGAATTCATAGATGATATCGTGTATCTCTGTGGCATCGGTTGTGATTTTTCCTTTCATGTTCCTAATGGAGGTTATTAGAGGTTTTTCTTTTCTGCTCTTTGTTCGTCTAGCCAGAGGTGTGTCTATTTTATTTATCTTTTCAAAGAACCAACTTTTTGTTTTAATAATTTCCTTTATTTTTTTTTTGTTGTCCTTTTCATTCAATTCTGATTTGATCTTAATAATGTCTCGCCTTCTGCTGGGTTTGTGGTCAGTCTGTTCTTCCTTTTCCATCACTTTGACTCTATTCATTAGATTGTCTATTTTAAGTTTTCTGTCTTTTTGATATAGGCATTTATGGAAATGAATTTTCCTCTCAGGACTGCTTTAGCTGT
This sequence comes from Eulemur mongoz, assembly GCA_028534055.1. Classification (NCBI taxonomy): domain Eukaryota; kingdom Metazoa; phylum Chordata; class Mammalia; order Primates; family Lemuridae; genus Eulemur; species Eulemur mongoz. The sequence continues at coordinate 9,590,334 of JAPYYL010000031.1, read as the reverse complement.
GTCCCATAGATTTTGATAAGTTTTATGTCCTTTGTCCTTTAGTTCAAAGAATCTTTTGATTTCCATCTTGATTTCTTCCTTTATAGAATAAATGTTCAGGAGAAGGTTGTTTAGCTTCCATGACTTTGAGTAGGAATGAGTTTCTGTTAGGGTTCATTATTACTTTTATTCTGCTGTGATCTGAGAAGATGGATGGTAGAATTTTTATTTATTTTTTTAAGTTTTTAAGACTGCTTTATGTCCTAGGATATGGTCAATCTTAGAGAATGTCCAAAGAGCTGATGAGAAGAATGTATATTCCGTGGACTTTGGGTAGAATGTCCTGTAGATGTCAGTCAGACCCATTTGTTCTAGCATTCTATTTAAGTCCATTATTTCTTCGTTTATTTTCTGTTTGGAGTATCTGTCCTGTACTGTCAGTGGCATGTTAAAGTCTCCAGCTATTATAGTATTGTTATCTATCATTTGGTTCAGATCAAGGAGGGTTTGTTTTATGAATCTGGGTGCACCTAAGTTGGGTGCATATATATTAAGTATAGTCATGTCTTCTTGATGAATTGTGCATTTCACCAGTATATAGTAACCATCTTTGTCTATTATTACTTTTGTTGGTTTAAAAACTAAGTTATTTGAAATTAAGACTGCCACACCAACTTTCTTTTGGCAACTCTTTGCATGAAATATCGATTTCCATCCTTTTACTTTCAGTCTAAGTACATCTTTGCAGATCAGCTGAGTTTCCTGAAGACAGTAGATACTTGGCTTGTGTTTTTTTATCCATTGGGCCAGTCTATGTCTCTTGAGTGGGGAATTCAAGCCATTCACATTTATTGGGAGAACTGATAAATGGGACAGATTTCTGTTCAGCTTTTTGGGTAGAACTTAATTGCTATGTTTTCTCTGTAGAGCCATTGTGGTAGCTGGAATTTGATCTTTAGCTCTTGGGTAATTTTACATTCGTGGGTCTTTCTTGTGCTGGTCTGTGTGTAACTCTCTTTTTAGTACTTCTTGGAGGCCTGGTCTTGTCTTGGTGAATTCCCTCAGTCCTTGTGTATCTGAGAATGTCTTAATTTCTCCTTCATATAGGAAACTTAGCTTAGCTGGGTACAGGATTCTAGGCTGGGCATTTTTCTGTTTCAAAAGAGTGAGAACGGGGCCCCAACCTGTTCTTGCTTGTAAGGTTGCAGTTAATAAATCTGGCGTAATTCTAATGGACTTTCCTTTGGATGTTACTTGTTTCTTTCTCCTTACAGCCCAAAGAAGGGACCCTGTATAGTGGATATTTTGGTCAGCCTGATGACTATGTGGCGTGGTGTTTTCCTGTTTTCTATCAATCTCCCAGGGGTTCTTTGAGCTTCTTGAACCTGTATATCTAGAGTTTTAGCAAGGCCTGGAAAATTTTCCTCAATTATGTCTTCAAATACCTTATCCAACCCTTGCTTATTATCTTCTTCACCCTCAGGAATGCTGATAACTCTCACGTTAGGCTTCTTCACATAATCCCACATTTCTTGTAGACTCTGATCATTTCTCTTATTTCTTTGTTCTATCTCTGTGACTGACTTATTTCGTTGGAAAGAGTTATCTTCAATCTCTGAGATTTTTTCCTCTGTTTGATCTATCCTGCTCTTGAGACTTTCCACTGTGTTTTGTAGCTCTCTGAATAAATTCTTCATTTCTAGGAGTTCAGTTTGGTTTTTCTTCGATATTTCAATTTCTTTAGTGAATTTTTCTTCCAAATCCTGGATTTCTTTTGTGGTTTCTTTGTGTTGGTTATCCATTTTTTTCCTCTATATTGTTCAGCTTGTTTATAATCCATAATTGAAATTCTTCACGTTACATGTTGGTATTTTGAATCTGGTTTGTATCAATTCATTGAGAGCTGGTATTTCTCTTTGAGGGTGTGATTTCTGTTTGATTCTTTGTGCTCCTCATGTTTTTTCGCTGAGCCCTTCCCATCCGGATCTATCATTAGATCTTTTCTTACAGCTTTTGTCTGGTTAGCAGCACACTTTGTACTCTGTTCTTAGGCTGTGAAGCAATCTAGGTATATTGCTTCCCTTGTCAAGAGGGGGAGACTGTTGTGTATTGTTTACAGTTTTTTCCACCTCAGTTGAGGGGCTGCTTCTGATGGGTCCAGCCCCAGAGGATTGGAATGACCTAAGACCATTTTGGTGAGTTAAGTCACTGTGTTGTGGACTTTCAATTGGCAGGCAGGATCCACACTAGTTGCAGGCAGAAAGTCCCTCTTTTTTTGTTTGTTGTTTTTGTTTTTTCTTTGGTTCTTCCTCTATAGGGGTGGTTTCTGCATCTTTTTGCAGAAAAGACACTGGCTAGGGAGAGTGGGCGGTGGCCTCACTCGCTCAGTGCCCCCGCTGCTGCAGCTCCCATGGGCAAAGGGCTGCCCTGGCCCAATGTTCCCACAGACCAGGCTCCACACTCTTGCGTCTGTAGAAATACTCAGTGTTCACACAAGAGCAGGGCTCCTATAAAGGGTCCACGGACTAGGGGAGGGAGCTGCCCAGGGAGCCACTCGGCACCGTATGGCTCCACAGTGGCTAGGCTATGGACCCCCAGATGGCGACCGCGCGCCCGCAGATCACTGGCGCTGGGGGTCAATGTTCAGGGTCTGGCAGGCATCAGAGCTGGGGTCCGGGTGAGCTCAGAAGCCCACAGTAGCTCCCCAGCTAGAGGGCCACCAAAAAGAAAAAAAAAAAAGAAAAAAACAACGAACAAACAAACAAAATAATAAAAAATACAAATAACAATAAAAAAAACCAAAAAAGTAAAAATAAAGTTAAAAAAATCTGTAATTCGGTGACCCTTTGCTGCCTTTCACCTTAGTGCAGTTCTACCCCTCCCCCACTAATTACCATCTCAGTGGAGATCCCCTAGAGTCTATGCTGTATCCCGTTGATATCTCCTGTCCACAGAGTTCATGCAAAGCCCGAGCTCTTGGCGTGGGTTCACAGACTAGGGGAGGGAGCTGCCTATAAAGTCACCCAGCACCCTATGGTTCCACAGCAACTAGGTTGTTGATCCCAAGATGGTGCTCATGTGCCCACAGATCACCGGCGCTGGGGCTGAATGTTCAGGGTCCAGCAGACACCAGAGCCAGGAGCCTGGTGAGCACAGAAACCCACAGTAGCTCCCCAGCTAGAGGACCTCTGAAAAGAAAAAAAAAAAATGTAAATCTTTAGTTTGGCAACCCTTCACTGCTTTTCGCCTTAGTGCAGCTCCACCCCTCCCCAACTAATCACCATCTTGGCGGAGATCCCCTAGAGTCTAAGCTGTATCTCATTGATGTCTCCTGTCCACAGAGTTCATGCAATACCCAAGCTCTTGGCGTGGGTTCACAGGCTAGGGGAAGGAGCCACCTAGAGAGCCGCCCAGTATCCTATGGGTCTGCAGTGGCTTTCTGTGGACCCCAAGATGGTGACTGCATGTCTGAAGATTGCCAGCATGGGGGGTGAATGTTCAGAGTCTGGCAGGCACCAGAGCCAGAGGCCTAGCGAGCACAGACACCCACAGTAGCTCCCCAGCTAGTGGGCCCCCAAAAGAAAAAAGATTTGTAATTCAGCAACCCTTCACTAACTTTTGCCTTAGTGCAGCTCTGCCCCTCCCCCATAATGCTAGTGGTGGAGATCCCCTAGAGTCTAAACTGTTTCCCATTGATGTCTCCTGTCCACAGAGTTATGCAAAGCCTGAGCTCTTGGCATGGGTTCACAGACTATGGGAGTGAGCCGCCCAGGGAGCCGCCCAGCACCCTATGGATCCGCAGCGGCTAGGCTGTGGACCCCAAGATGGCGACTACGTGCCCTCAGGTCACCAGCGCTGGGGGTGAATGTTCAGGGTCCAGCTGGCACCAGAACTGGGGGCCTGGTGAGCATAGAGTCCCACAGAGGCTCCCCGGCTAGAGAGGCACTGAAAAAAGAAAAAAAATACAAAAAAATCTATGGTTCATCAAAACTTCACTGCTTTTCACCTTAGCACAGCTCTGCCCCTCCCCACTAAACGGCATCTCAGCAGAGATCCCCTGGAGGCTAAGCTGTTTCCAGTTGATGTCTCCTGTCAACAGAGTCCCACGTCTCCCACAGTGACTCTGCACCGACTTCAGGAAGGTCCCTAATTAAGTGGGTGTGGAGGTTAGTGGGGAGAACAAGCCACTTTCTTGTGAAGCTGAACCAACCTCATTTGATGGAGAGGCGAGTATAGTCATCCCACACTGCGCTGTCTATTGTCTGTCCTACAATCTCCAGATTTTCGTGATCCTATTTCCCAATCACCTCACTCTTCTTGCTCTCTGTGTCCCACGTTGATTCTCCATGGATTCACACCACTGTTCTTGCAGGGGAGTGATCCTCTAGCATTGTGGCAGGCCGAGATCCATGCCTTCCTTTCCGGGAGCACAAATCCAGGAGGCCACCTCCACTCCGCCAACACAGGACCCCTCAGAATGTTTGCTCTTTAACACTGTAGCCCCGCGTAGTTTATCACGCACACTACCTCACACTCAGCTTTCAGAAATTCATCAAAATCAGCATTTCATTGTCTTACAATTTATGACTCTAGCAGCTTCTGCTACAGGTCAGCAGATCTCATCAAGGTCTTTTTGTATGCACCCATCTTTGCATATTTTTGGTTAGTGGCTTGCCCTGCAACCTCAGTTCTCCGATGAGTAAAAGAAAAATTATTCATTTTCAGTTTGCCAAGTATTTTCTTATTGTAAGGATGGAAGTGAGAGCTTACAACTGTATATCTTTTTTTAGTGGTTATTATATATACATAATTTATCAGCATCTACTGTTAACATTTCAGTAGTTCAAGTGAAGTGTAGAAACCTGACATTCCTTCATGTCCCTTTTCCTATTTATGATGTGATTGTCCTAAATATTTCTTATGCATACATTTACAACCACATCAGACAGTGTTATAATTTTTGCTTTAACTATAAAACATAAATTAGAATATTCAAGAGGCAAAAGAAAGTCTATCGTATTTATCCACATTTTTGCTTCCTCTCTTCCTTCCTGATGTTCCAATTCCCCATTACCCCTTTTATCATTTTCTATCTAGCTAGGGAACTTCCTCTAGCTATTCTTTTAGGGTGTATCTCCTGGTGACAAATCCTATTAGTTTTCTTTAGTCTGAGTGTGCCTTGATTTCACCTTCAGTTCTTAAAGATATTTTTCCTATATTGAGGGTTCCGTGTTGAATGTTCTTTTCCCTCTGCACTTGAAAGATGTTGTGCCCATTCCTCATGGCCTCCATGATTTCTGTTGAAGAAAAATCCTCTGTCATTTGAATTGTCTTCCTTCATCATTTCTCTCTTGCTGCTTTCAAGATTTTGTCTCTGTCTTTAATTTTCAGAAGTTTTTCTATGATGTGTATTGACTTTGATTTCTTAGGATTTATCCCCGTTGGATTGATTCAGCTTCTTGAATTTGTAGGTTTATTTTTTTTATTTCAAAATACTAGGGGGGTACAAATGTTTTTGGTTACATAGATTGCTTTTGTAATGCTTGAGTCATGGCTATATGTGTGCTGATCACACAAATAGTGTTCATTTTACACATTAGGTAGGTTTTTGCCCTCACCCCAGGCTATGTTCACGAAGTGGGGGTAGGGGAAAGCCTGAAGGGGCCAGAAGCCTGATACTTTATTTTCAAGAAGGTCCTAGTTCAGTGGTCACAACAGTGCTTGAACTCATGAGGGTGGAAAACATTCCAAGCAACTTGGCAGCCCACCGATCTCTGTAGGTGTTTGGAAAGGAGGACTGTACCCCTCACCTACCCTTTTACTTGGCTCTCAGCTGCTCTGGGGTTGATCTTTGCTGATATATTTTATGTATTCCTTCCCATCCTGCTTCATAATTTCTTTCTGTGAAGTCTCTAGCAGGCTCTGCCACCTTTACATCCAAACTACACCTGAGCTTTGTCCACTCCCACTTTCCATTATCTGAAACCTTTCTTTCCCTACAGGAAATCTGGCAACTGATGACTCTAGTCAGTCACCTTGAATTTGTAGGTTTATTACGGTTGTTAAATTTGGAAAATATTCAGCCATTATTTCTCAGAGTACTTTTTCAGCTGCATTCTCTTTCTGCTCTCTTTCCAGGACTCTAGCGACTTGAATATTACATGTTTTATTATAGTCCCATAGGTCAAAGAAGTTATGCTCATTTTTATCTCAGTGTATTTTGTCTCTGTTGTTCAAACTACGAAATTTATATTGTTCTGTCCTTCAGTTCACTGATTCTTTCCTCTGTTACCTCCATTCTTCTTTTATGCCCATCCATTTAGTTTTTAAATTCAGTTATTGCCTTTTTCAGTTATAAAAACTTCATTTGATTTTTCTTTGTATCTGCTACTTCTTTACTGAGACTTTCTATTTCTTTAAGAGTTTTTTCTATAATTTACACTTATTTCAAGTGTGTTTGTGATGTAGGATGAAACATTTTTGTAATGGAAGATTTAAAGTATTTGTCTGATAATTCTCACGTCTCTTGTCTTGGTGTTGACGTGCATTGATTGTATATTTTTATTCAGTATGAGATCTTCCTGGTTCTTGCTATGTGGATGATTTTTGGTTGAGCCATTGACATTTCACTTGTTATGTCATATTACTCTGGGTCTTATTTAAACCTTATGTTTTCACTGGCTTTCTCTGAGATTGCTCTAGCAAGAGAAGCAGGGCAGTATCTCATTACTGCCATGTGGGAATGGAACATCAGGTAGACGCCTAATAGAGAGCCAGAACTTCCACCTTGGAGCTCCAGTGGTGCAATCTGTTAGTGTGTGGTATTTATCCAGAACTCCCAACTCCATCCAGCCTTTACTGATACCTCCTTGTCTGGGAGGGGTGAATATCCTTCATTACTGTTTTCCATGTAGCCTCCACTGACCATGGCGAGTGAGGATGGCCTCATTATTGCTAGACAGTTGTAAAAGTCCTCACCCTTTGAGAAGCCTCTGATGACATCCTAGTTTGGAGATGAAAGGGTGACTCATTACCTTTGGTTGGAAGTGTAGCTGTACAATGAGCTATACAATGTGCAGTTGGGTGGGCAATGCTTCATTACTACCTGTTGGGGATCAAACTTCAACCTCCCTATTCAGTCTCCTTTGACAGTACTCTAGCAGTGGTGAAGGGTGATTTGGGAGCACTTAGTATAGCCTGGTGAGGATAGCAACCCAGGATCCCTACTTGACCTTTGCTTGTATGGGTGTGGGTGGGGCCATAGGCTTTTTTCTTTCATGGTGATGGCATTTAGTGGGAGTGGTGCAACTATTCTGTAAAAATTGTCTGTCTTGCCCTTTTCCTGTTTTCTTTTCTTTTCTTTTTTTTTTGTTTTTAGAGAGAGCAAGCTTTTGTTAAGGCTACTCCCTGACCCTGTACCTGTTGATCTTTCTATGTGCCAGCTTATTTTCTCCATTTCTGGGCTACAAGACGCATAAAGAAAACCAGGGAACTTACCACTGTGTTGTTCCTTGTGTTCCAAGGTTGCTAGCCAGTCTGCCTCTTCTCTCCACCATTCAAAACCTTCGTATTCTTATTTTATATATAATGCTCTGAGTGTTTAGTTGTATTTAGCAGGAGAAATCAGGCAAAGCATGTGTAATTCACCTTCCTAGAAGTGGAAGTTGAATTTCTACAGAGAACTTTAAAACAATAATAAAACTGAATAATAGCCAGTTTTGATTTTTGTAACCATGATACTCTAGTATTTCTATATAATTCCAGTGACACTCTCCTCCCAAATCTTTTATCTTTATCCTTTCAAAATTTGTTTTTCTTCAGTGGGGAATTGTCAACCAAATAACACACAAACAGGGTCTCTGAAAGAAAATGCTGTTAATTTTGGAGTAGACCATTGCAATAGAATACATGTGCCATAGAAAACTATGTGCATATTTAGGGAGATAAAGGAAGACAAAGGTTTTAAAAGGAAAAAAATGAGTAGGAATGCATAATTGTTTTGAGGTAATCTTCCTTGGCTACAAAGTGTGGGGTGTTAGCTATGCTCCTAGCAAATAATCAGGTCCCTCAGGCAGGGGTCCTTGCAAAGGAGAAGAAAATACTAGAAAATAGAAATAAAAGAATACACAGAGACGATAGTACAGTTTTATAAAGAATAGATTCACAAAAAAGGAGGGCTTGGGAGTCCCCACAATATTCCCATAAATTGTGAGGCCATGAGTGAAGTTTCACATCAGTACTTATAGGTAGGGTGATTGGTTGCCAGGGGTAACAGATTTACATGATAACAGGTAGATCATTTTAGGTTAAGTCTCCCAAAATACTTCTAGTGATCCCTTAAGTAACTTTATCTACATGCAGAAATGGCTGTAAAATCCTTCTAAGTTCTAAGATAAAACTATCACTTTAGCAGAAATGTTAAACAGAGATATAGTGACTCAATATTTCTTTATCTAGTTATTGTGGATTGAGACAGGTAATCAGGAGTCAAGCAAGAGCTGTCCCATGGTCCAATTGCTTTTTGCCACAGGTGTCTGTCTGTTGGGTGGGCACTGTTTGTTCAGCTCTCATCCCATGGCTCCATGAAAATCTGCTTTGTCATTCAAAACAGGTGAAAAGCACAGGTTTGAGACTGCAGCACCACCTTGGAAAGCAGCTGCTACTAACTTGTGTGATGCCCTCCTGAGGCCAGGCAGCTTTTGATATGTGAACTAAAAAGTTCACAGATTCCTTCAGGGCAAAGCCCTGCAAAACTCCTGAGATCATTTCTGTCTGTAATATAGCAATATTAATCTATGGACCAACAACAAAGACAAATAACAAGGGTAATGCCAGTCTGAAGTTGGACAGGCAGTTGCCTGGCAGATATCCCTGCAGAAGTATTTTTTTGTTTGAGGTTGTGATGGCCTCTGTGCATCAAGACTGTGGGTTTTGCAGAGTCTTTTATGATGGTTTTGTTATCAGGCAAACAAGCATGAGAACCCTCTCTTTGTGGCCCTTCCTAACTCTATTTTTCAGGGATTTCTTAATGTTTAGTGACTCCATTTTGATTCTAACAACTTATATGGAATATAATTTCTAAAAACAGTTTTATCAAGGAATGCTCGGCATACAATAAACTTACCAAGTGTATAATGTGAAAAGTTTTACATATCTATGCACCAGCAAAAGCAACACCACAATCAAGAGAGTGAACATATCCATCACCCTGAAAAGGTTATTTCTAGCCCTTTGTAATTCCTCCCTCCTGCTACTCTCTGAACCCCCATTCCCAAGCAACCACTGATCTGTCTGCCATGACAGATTAGTTTGAATTTTAAAAGTTGTACAAATACATAGAAGTGGGATGGTTGCATCATATGGTAGGTGCATGATTAACATTTTAAGAAACTTCTTTTCCCCAACTTAAATTGTTGTCTGCTTTTTTGAAGATCAGTTGGTTGGAAAAATTGGATAGCCACATGCAGAAGAATGAAACAGGAGCCCTACCTCTCACTACTCACCAAAATTAATTCAAGATGGGTAAAAGACTTACATCTAAGGCATGAAAACATAAGTATTCTAGAGGAAAATGTAGGAAGAACTCTTCTAGATATTGGCCTAACAAAGAATTTATGTCTAAGACCCAGTGGCAATCATGGAAGCAACAATAATAAGTAAATGGGATTTTATTAAACTAACAAGCTTCTGCATAGCTCTGGAAACAATCAACAGAGCAAATAGCTCACAGAATGGGAGAAAATATTAGCCCACTATGTGTCCGATAAAAGACTAATATCCAGAATTTACAAATAAGTCAAACATATCAGTGAGAAAAAGGCAAACATCCTTACTAAAAAGTAGGGAAAAGACATGAACAGAAGCTTTTCAAAAGAAGATAGAGAAATGGATGACAAACATATGAAAAAATGCTCAACATCATTAATCATCAGGGAAATGCAAAGTAAAACCACAATGAGATATTACCTTACCCCAGTTACAGTGGCTTTTATTAAAAAGACCAAAAGTAATAGATGCAGAAAGAAAGAAACACTTATACAGTGTTGGTGGAACCGCAAATTAGTACAACCCTTACGGAAAACAATAAGGAGATTCTGCAAAGATGTAAAAGGTGGTCTACCTATCAATCCAGCAATCCCACTACTGGATATCTACCCAAAGGAAAATAAGACAGACGCTCTTGAATGTTTATTGCAACACAATTCACAATTGCAAAGATGTGGAATCAATCCAAGTGCCCATTGACTCATGAGTGTATTAATCAAATGTGGTATGTCTTTACCATGGAGTACAACTCACCAATAAGAAAGACGGATTAATGCCTTCTGCAACAATCTGGATGGAACTGGAGACCATTATCCTAAGTGAAGTATCTCAAGAATGGAAAAACAAACAGCACATGTACTTACTATTAAATTGGAAATAACTGATGAGCACACATGTGCACACAGAGAAGTAAAATTCAGTGGAAATCAAGCGGAGGGGGAGGGAATAGGAAGGGAGACTCAAACATTTGAAAAACATCCCACATAACTTAAAAATTTGTACCCCCTTAATATTTTTAAATAAGAAAATTTAAGGAACTCCAAAACTGTGTTTTAAAATGGCTGTACCGTTTCACATTCTCTTGCCAGAACCTCAAGTACAATGTTAAACTATTCTCTTCTCCTTACCATGAACTCAGTCTTACATTGTATTTTCTTACATGCAAACATCCATCACAACTTCTGGCACATGATCATTTGCCTTATCTGCCCTGTGCTGATAAAAACCCAGGCTTGTTTACTATACACCTGCAGGGATGAACACAATGCCCAGAACTGAACTAAGAGTAGGATACCCAAGGCAGGGATCTTATTCACTGAAGTCTTGACTGCCTAAAGACAGTGATTTCAGACTGGAAACAGAAAACAAGGGAGACTTCTGTAAACAATGGGAAAAGGAGGTAGATGGAAAAGTTCCCTGGTAGTAGGCAAGAAGTAGATAGCCTTCAAGGGGCATAAGAAAAATATGTATGCGAGAAGTGGAATGATTCACATTTTTACAGAGAGTTAATGTGGCCACATTATCACAGAGGGATTTTAGGTAAGACATATGGAACTAGGTTATGGTGAGGAGTAGGGAGAAGAGAATGAACTAGTCAGTGGGGTGGCTGTGGGGAAAGGCTTGGAGGAGACACGGTCTCCCTGCTGTGTGATCCACCAGAATCCAAGATGGAGAAATGAAGTGGGTGGAAGGTCAGTTTGGAAGGCTCTTTAGGGGTGTTAGAGAAATGCTCCCTTTTCCCAACCAGAGCATCTAGGCCCCTCAGCATCATCTCTCCTGGAGTGTCAGGATGTTGCATTGAGAGACATCTAAGTTGCATCTTGACAACCACCGCCTCTCCCAGGTGATGGGATTGTGTCAGGATGGTGCTTTGTGATGTCTAACCTGTGTCTTGGCCTCCCCAGCATCTTTCCCCACCCCCATCCCAAACCCATGACGTCAGTGTGGTGCTTTGTGACGTCTAAGGTCCCCTAGGGCTCCCAGTGGCTGGAGGTGGCTAGGTGACCAAACAAAGCTTAGGGGCATGGCAGAACCATATCCTATGGAGTGGAGGGCATATATAAGGTCAGGCAGCCTGGGTAGACTGCTGGGATGCACTGACATGGTGAAGATGACCGGGAAATGACAAGCCTCTGGCACCGTCATTGAACAACCCCTGCCAATGTGAAAGTGGGGAAGAAGAGGAAGGTCCCTCGTCAACCCAGGTCCAGAGACAGCTTCAAGGTGAGCGACCCACCCAAGCTCTTCCCCCCCGCCCCCGCTTCTCTCAAGTGGGTGCCCTTGTATGATCTTTCTGTTGTCCTTGAAGGTGCCCAAGGTAACCAGGAAGCCAAAAGGACCTGTTTGAGGCATTTAGAGGAGAAAAGCTTCTCCAAAAGTGACCACCCTTTCAATTTAACACAAAGAAGAGACAGGGCTGACACCGTTCGACCCCTGTCACCAGCTGAATGAGGAAGTCAGTCAAAATGAGCCAGAGCAGGCCCCAGAGAGTGGGGAGAGCTCCACCACCTCAAGCATCACCCTCAGCAGCCAATAACTTCTGAGTGAGGCCAGAGACCTCAGAGCTATCTGTGAAGTCTCCTGAGGTCTGGCAGTGGGTTCATGCCAACCATGTCAATGAGGAATTTTTTACCAATGGGGTACATGATAGTGGTGAAAATAAAATCAACCACCTGTGAAATGGTGCATGTGTCCCTGAGTGTTCTGTGAGGATGGAGAGGGAGGAAGGAGGTAAGAGGAGGGTGTGTGGGAAGAGAGGGGTTGGGTCCTGCATCATTGGGGCCAGACCAGCTGGTCCACGGATTGCCAGACACGCAGGGCTGAGCCCTGGACCAAATTTCCTCCTTAACACTTTCACCCACTGACAAGGCAAAAAAGACTATTTTTTTTCTGTGTGTGTGTGTGTGTGTGTGTGTAAGGGGACCAGAAAGAAGAAAAGGAGAAGTGTGATGTGCATGAGGCATGAATACCTCCTCCCAAAAATGTACACAAAATAATTGTCTTCAGGACACTCACCCATCTCATAGTGGTGGTTTTTACCTTGGCTAGGCTATGGTAACCAGATGTATGGTCAAACACCTGGCTAGATGTTGTTGTGAAGATATTTTGTAAATGTGATTAACATTCAAATCAGCAGAATGTGAGTAAAGCAGATCGACCTTTATAATGTGGGTGGGCCACATCCAATCAGATGAAGGCCTTAAGAGTAAAGACCAAAATCCCCCAAAGAGGAAGGCATTCTGCTCCAGACTGCCTTCAGACTCAAAACTGCAACATTGACTCTTGCTGGAATTTTTAGTCTTCTTGCTGCCTTCAAATTTCAAACTTGATATACCCTCCATCTGGTAAGCCAGTTCTTTAAATTAGATCTCTGTCTCTCTGTCTCTGTCTCTGTCTCTCTGTCTCTGTCTCTCTGTCTCTTGTAGAGCAATAGAGGATGTGTATATATATATATATATGTATGTCTGCATAGATATATACACACATGTAGAGAGAGAGGAGGAAATAGAGAGAGACTATACACACTCACACACTCATACACACACATACACATCCTACTGGTTATGTTTCTCTGGATAACTCTGATGGATATACAGCCTATTCTGTAAGCAACTAAAGGCTCTCAGAAGGACCAATCATCTCATCTTATGAAAAGTCATTGACAACTCTCCAATCACTAAAATGATGGTGTTTGGACACCATGAATATAAACCTGCTTATTCACTTTCTTTCTAAGAAAACTTGAGGAAGATTGGTTTCCTAACAATAACAGAACAGGGGCAGTGGGTATGGTCAGCCTCTAGTGCAGTCAATAACTTGCAGGCAATTGTTAAATATTAATATCTTTGAGATAATTGTTGATTCACTTGTGAGGAATAACATGGAGATATTGCATACTCTTTAGCCAGCTTTTCCTAATAGTAACATCTTGGAATACCATAGTACAATATCACAACTGAGATAGCGACATTGATACCGTCAAGACACTAAACATTTCCATCACCACACAGTTCCCTCATGCTGCCCTTTTATAGAGATATCCACTTCCCTTTCACACCCACTGTCTTCTCCTTAACTCTTGGCAGCCACTAATCTATCGTCTATTTTCATAATTTTTTTATGTCAACAAAAATATATAAACGGAATCATATCATATGTAACCTTTTTGCACCTAGCATAAACTATGATCTGAATGTGTCCCCCCCAAAATTCATATGTGGAAACTTAATTGACAGTGTGATATTATGAAAAGGTAGGACCTTTACAAGGTCGTTGAGTCATTAGGGTGGAACCCACATGAATGGGATTAGTGATCTTATAAAAGAGGTGAGAAGGAGCAGTTTGCCCCTTCTGCCATGTGAGAACACAACAGGAAGCACCATCTATGAATCAGAGAGCCTTAACCAGATATCAACTCTGCTAGCACCTTGATCTGGGACTTCCCAGCCTCTAGAACCATGAGAAAATAATTTTCTATTATTTATAAATTACCCAGTTTAAAGGAATTTATTGCATTATAGCCACCTGAATGGACTAAGACAGCATTCTCTTGAGGGATTGCATATACCAATAGTGTCTTCCTTTTTATTGCTAAGTAAAATTGTATTCTATGCATTGATCTACCATGGTTTGTTTAACAATCACCCCATTGAAGGTCATTTGGGCTGTTTTCAGTGTTTGGGTATCATGAATAAAACTGCTATGAACATATATATACAGGTTTCAGTGTGATCACACATTTTCATTTGTCTGGGACAAATGCCCAAGTGTGAAATCTGAGTTGTATGTTAGTTGCATGTTTAGTATTTTTAATTAATAGGCTTTAATTTATAGAACAATTTTAATTTATAGAAAATTGAGCAGAAAATACTGAGAGTTCACAATACTTTTGTCCTCCCATATAGTTTCCCTTATCATTAACTTCTTATGTTAGTGTGGTATATTTGTTACAATTAATGATCCAATATTGATGAACTATTATTAACTAAAGTCTATTGTTTTTGTTAAGGTTCACTTTTTGTGTTACACAGTTCCATGGTTTTGGAAGAATGTATAATGGCATTCATCCTCCACAATTCCAGTATCACATAGAATAGATTCACTGCCCTGGTGAACTTCATGTTCTCTGTCTAGTCACTCCTACTCCTTCTCCCCGAATCTCTAACACCACTGAACTTTTTATTATAGCAATAGTGTTGCCTTTTCTAAGATGTCATATAGGTGGAATCATATAGCGTGTAAACTTTTCAAACTAGCTTCTTTCACTTAGCAACATATGTTTAAAATTCCTCTTTTTTTCATGGCTTGATAGCTCATTTAAAAAAAAAAAATTGCTGGATGGTATTTTTATTCTGTGGTATGGATGTACCACAGTTTGTTTATCCATTCACCTATTGAATATCATGGGATATCGTGGTTGCTTACAAATTTAGATGAACAAAGATGCTATAAACATTTGTGTACAGGTTTTTGTATGGAGGTAAATTTTCAACTACATAGAGTTAATATCTAGGTGTATGGTTTCTGCAATGTATAGTAAGGCCATGGTTAGCATTGTAAGAAACTGCCAAACTGTCTTTCAAACTGGCGTACCATTTTGCATTCCTACCAACAAGTAATGGAAATTCCTATTGCTCAGCATCCTCACCAGCAATTGTTATTGTCAGTGTTTTCCATTTTAGGCATTGTATAGGTGTAGTGATATTTCATTGTGGTGTAAACTTGTAAATGCCTAATAACAAATGATGTTGAACATCGTTTCATGTGCTTCCTACCAACTCTATATCTTCTTTGACAAGCTGTCTTTTCAGATCTTTTGCCTATTTCTAAACTGGTCATTGGTTTTCTTACTGTTGAGCTACAAGAATTCTTTGTATATTTTTGATAGAAGTCCTGTATCAGATATGTATTTTGCAATTATTTTCTCGCAGTCCATGGCTTGTCTTTTCATTCTCTTGACAGTGTCTTTCACAGAGCAGAAGTTTATAATTTTAATAATGTTTAACTTACCAATTTTGCCTCCATAGTGGAGCAGCAGTCCTGTTTCCTTTGCTAGTCCAGATCAGTCACTCCAGGCAACACAGCAACACTTAGCCTGTTGAGTCAGAGGCATGAAGAGCCCAAAGAGACTGGTGGCAGTCTTCACTTCCAGTTGAATGGAATCACTGTTGTGTCTCCTGGAGGAAGCACTCTTCCATCTGGAACTAAGATTTCTAGGCCAGCAGAGCATAAGTTTGCTGTGAGAACAGGAAGCAAACTTTTGCTGGTAGGTCACAAGGGGTAAAGTGAGTGGTGCCATGCCCACTTCCACCCCTTAATTCCTGGATGTTTGAATCCTGACTATGACAGAAACCACACCACATATTGGATGCTGATTCAGAGCATATATAGCCTTCTAGAGATCCTCAGCCCTGCAAAGTATTGTCACCTACTTGGTGCTGTTAAATATAACTTGAAAAGGCCATTACCCTGTTATTTTTCAAAAATATATTTGTTTGTGTATCTATACATATACATATATATATAGCAAATACCTTCCTTTTCTTTCCTCCTTTACTCTATTATCATGTAACATACATGTGTTGACTTCATAGCAGTTTTTAAGTATTGGTGATTTTATGTAATATTATTTAATTTATGGGATATTAGCACAAGAAAAACCTCATGAAGGAACTTATCTCCTCTTCTGGGGAAATGATTAATATTTTTCCGTTTGTGTGCAGGACAGTTGTATTATGTTAGGCAGAATCACGACCTTGCTATTGTCTTTATTTCAACCTTAGGTATGGTCTAAGCAGCTGTGTATGGGTGCCAAGTGCAGTCAGGTTTGACTGATGAATTTCATGTGCCAACTTGGCTGGGCTCAGATAGCCGGTCAAACATGGTGTCTGAATGTGACTGTGACGATGTTTTTGAAAGAGGTTGGCATTTCAGTCCATAGCCTGAGTAAAGAAGATCGCCCTCACCAATGTGGCAGCCACAGAGAGCCTCCACAGAACAAAAAAAATGTGGAAGGACAGTGACTTCTTTCATTTTCCAAGCTGGGATATGCATCTTCACCTGTTCCCAGACCACTCAACTCCAGCTTGTCGAAACTGCAGACTCCAGGACTTACACCAGCAGCTCCCCTCCTCTCTGCTATTCTTGCTTCTATTTCTGCGGAGAATGCATACTATTGCAAGCATGTTGGCCACTATCTACACAGCACTCTGCTTAACCTAAACCCATGGCCTGAAGTGACCCTTGTTTATGGAGCTAAACTTCAAGTCTAGCCTTGGCCCCTGTCCAGAAAGACAATAGGATATTTTCCTGCTGCCCAGTGGACACCTCCACCCAGATGGGCTAGAGCACCTCACCATCCGCACAGTCCCCACTGACCTCATCCTCCCCACTCTTCCTCATCCCATCACGACCAACCCTTCCTTCTTCCCCCTCACTGTCAGCTAAGGGGAGCTGCTTCCAACTAGTCAGCAGCCCAAAATGTCAGATCATTAAACATTCTCGCCATCATTTCACAGACTGTGACTTCGTAAAACTCTTACGTGAGTCTCCACTCCACCATCCTCCCTGCAGCAGATTGAATTAAGTAACTGGTCTCTTATTTTGTTTACTTGTTGTGTTTCCTCCATAGATGTTCAATAACTGTTTGCTGGATCAATGAATGAATGGTTCAAAATACCACATGGTACCACTGGCCAATTCAAAGTGTGGAGCCTGCCCCCCACATGGGCCTTCTGCCTTCATGGCAAGCACATGCCACAAGTGCTCATTTGACATCATAATTCCCCTGGACTGTCCCTGAGAGTGTCATTGTGGAAATCTCATCCCAAGGCCCAATCACCATCTTGGATGTGTGGATGCTGCCAATAGGATGGGGCCTGATGCTTCCTGCACTGGGCCTCACACATCCCAGTCAGTGTGACAAGGAAGGGTGCCACGTGCTTTGTCACAGCATGTCCACAGCCAGAGCCTCATTGGCCGAGTCTGGGGTAATTAACCCCAGGGCTTCTTTCCTCCAGTTCCCCTCCAAGCAACCACAGTGCTGCCTTCCTCCACCCAGTGAACTTCCAGGCCTGTCTCACCTGTCGGTATCGATAACCAACCCACCCACCTGTGCAGTGGAGTTTTAGGGTCCCATGGTACACAAGGGATGAAACCCCGGTCCCCACAGGCTTTGAGACAGCTCCCAGCCTGGGACCCTGGCCAGGGTACACTGGACCATTAGAGGGGTCAAGGGAATTCAGAGGACTCACCCAGAGTGATGCAGGATGCCAGCTACACTCTTCCCAACAGAGTTGGGGGCTCCTAAGTGGGCTGGGGTGTCTGCATCCACTCAACAGACCTGGTCACTCAGATCACACTTCAACTTCCAGCTGGGGATGAACGATGGGCCCCCGATTTTCCAAGCCCATTCATGGACCTTGCCATGTCCTCCTTCCTCCCAGCCCCTTCCCTCCCTGTGATCCTTCCCCCACTGGGCTGAGCTCTGGAGGCAGAGCTCTGAGTTCCAGCATGCCTGGGGCTCTGTGGCCGTGGTTTTGTACTTGGGCTCTCTCCTGGACTCTGGGTACTGCTGTCCTCAGGATTCCCCCAATATCCATCACTCGCTGAGGTGTCCTGTCTGCTCTCCTTCCCTGGCTCCTGGTCACTCTGACCAAATTTTTGCTTTCTAATGCAAAAGATACGCTGACATTTCAGATGTTTAAATCAAGCCTAGAGGAATGATATTACTCAGGACATCACTGCCTGAATCCAGCTTCATCTGGGGGAGGAATTAACCTAATCAGAAACAGTGGAGATGCAAATTAAATTAACAGTGAAACAATATTTCTTCACCAAGTTTTATTCATTATTTTCACCAAAATTTAAAAGATTGATAAAATAAGATATTTGTTAGTGTGTAGGATATCCACATACATTTCTCAGAAAATACATTGGTACAGTATTTTTGGAATAAAATTTTGAAGATACTTGTAAAAATTTGAACTATTCATACCATTTCCTCTTTCAGCCAATGTCCATGTTAATGTATCTTCCTTATTAGAAAACATGCATATTTGCCTGAGAATTTCATGTTCAGAGATATTATTTCAGTTCTATAAATCACAATAACAAATGGAAAACAGCTTACATGTTCATCAGGTGAAGAAAGGTTTAGTTAAGTGTGACACACAGCTACTTTACAGTTCTAGGGAGCAGTTACAAAAGTGAGGGTCGAAAGTCCTGCACCCATCTTATTAAGTGGCAAAAGCATGAGATAGATCTATATGTACATGATACCTGTGGGTATTTAACAGCACTGTATGTTTTCATAGTGCATCTACATCTAAAAAATCCCTAGAATAAGGCTTAAAATAATGCACACCATATTACTATGAATAATAGTGTTGACCTCTGGGAAGGGGACTTAACTGCAGGTGAACTTTGTAAAGATAGGAATTGTGACTTATCTCTATTTTTAGAAGTTGCTTTATGAAGAATATAGGCACTATTCCTTTGCAATTAAAATATATAAATAAGCTTGACACCAAAAATACTAGCTGTGTATTATCTGAAGTAATCATTAGGTCATGAAACAAATTCTGAAATTTTAATGGCTTAACACAGGAAAAGCTTATTTTTCATGCATATAAATTCTGATGTCGTTTGTCAGGGGCTCTCAAGTGACTCGAGGGCCCAGGCTACTTCCTCCTTGTAACTCCCCCATCTCCCTTGGAGTTGCTCTGCTTTCCATTGAATGGAGGGATAACGTGAGGAACTGGAGCCTTGGCTCTCCAATGCCTGTATGGGACAAAAACGGCCTCTGCTCGTGATCCAGTGAAAAACGATAGTCACATGACCCTTCCTCAAAATGCACTGCACTGTTCCCATGTGTCCAGGAAGCAGAGGAAGACAAGATGTGTAAGAGCACTGAAAATCCTTGCCACAAACTGTTACATAGTAGGTGCTCAACAAAAAGCAATGGCTACAATGTGTTATGACAAAACCCTTCACTGCTGGGAGGATTTTCTGAGAAGGCCAGATTTTGCCTAAGCTCTCCAACTTTTTAAAGTACCTACTATATAACAGGTGCTTTCAATTGCAGGATCACATGTAGATTTCCAAGGATCCTGTAAATCTCAACATGAAGGCTTTGCCATCTTCACTTAATGGCACTTTTCTGCACTATCCTTTGCAGCACCATCTGTCATCCCAGTAGGCTGAGGACTTTCTCTTTCCATTTGACATAGGGGCAAAATCTTAACCTGTGAGTCTCTGCTACCCTCTGCATGACTGAACATCTGCACTGAATGCCTTAGACATCCTTAGACACACTGAATGCCAGGACTTTCCTATGGGGCAGATACATAGAGCAGAAGCAGTGGAAAGATGATTATTCTTTCATTTTTAATCTGAGGTGTCATGTCTACTAAGGAACCACTTTTTACTTCCTAGGAGAATACCAGAGTTTCAGGAATTCAGCTTTAGGAGATATTTGCTTCACATTGATTTCCATAGTCTTTCATCATTTACCTATATACAGGACATGCCATGAACTGAACTGTGTCCCCTTGCCCCAAATTTATATGTTGAAGCCCTAAGCCTCAAAGTGATTTATGTGTAGATGGGGCCTTTCAGAAGTAATTAGGGTCAAATGAGGTCATGAGGATGGGGCCCTGATGATGTAATTAGTGCCCTTATAAGAGGAAACAGCAGAGAGCTTTCTTGCTCTCTTGTCTCTCTCTGCCATGTGTACACACAGAAAGGGCAACTGTCCACAAGCCAGGAAGAGAGATCTCACCAGGGATCAAATCTGCCAGTACCTTGATCTCAGACTTCCCAGTCTCCAAAACTGTGAGGAATTAATATCTACTGTTTAAGCCTCCCAGTCTATGGTATTTTGTTCTGGCAGTCTAAGCTGACTAATATGAGAGGCTTTGGTTTATGACCACCCCAGAAAGTTCTTTAATCTATTCATGTGCTCAGTAGCCAGTTTCAAATAAGGCACTCCATTAAAATCCTATTGTTAATATGGGGGGGTTTTAGAAACTTTCTCTCTAACTTCAGGGTTATATTTCAGGAACTGGTAAATTATGGGCCAAATCAGACTCCACTCCGCAGCTTATTTGGAAAACATTTGGGGAATGAGTTGAAGACATCCAACAGGATGATCAGGTGTCTAAAGGTAACTATTTAAAGTCAAAGAGACCTTTCCTATCAGCGGGGCTCCAGGATGAGGGAGAGGGACAATTAAGTGCCTTCTGCAGAGAGTAGAAATACTCTATTTCGGGGGAGGAGTGTTGACTCTGGGCAGTGCCACTTTGTGCAGGGCACAGCCTTTAGAGGATGAAGCCACAGAGAGCTGGGCAGCAGGCCGGATTCCAGAGTTGGACAGGCTGGTCCACAGGGAAAGATTCAGGAAAGGCACGGTAATGCAGCAAAGGACTGGTACTGCACAAAAATGCTGGCATCTGGGCAGGTTTGGCTCTCCAGGAAACACATACAATCCCTAAATTGTATTTGGTTCACATTGCCATCCTCCTTCTTGCCTTAGTCATTGCAGGCTACCATAAGGAAATATTATAGACCGGGAGCTCAAACAACAGACATTTATTTTCTCATAGTCATAGAGTCTGGGAAGTCTGAGATCAGGGTGCCAGGACAGTGGGTGTCTAGTGAGGACTTTCTTTCTGGCTTATATATGGCCACACTCTGTGTGTCCTTAGGTGACAGAGAGAGATAAAAAGAGCAAGATTCTTCTCTGGTGTCTCTTCTTGTAAGGGCGTTAATCCCATAATGAGGGCTCCACCCTCATGGCCTCAACCAAACAGAATTATCTCCCAAAAGCCCTATCACCAAACACCATCACATTGGGGCTTAGGGCTTCAAGTGTGAATTTTGGGGGACACATTTCATTCCACAGCACATTTTTGGGCCTTATTTTAGTATCTGGGCCACAGCCCTTGTTTTGTTTGCCTGAGAAACATTATGGAATCATGAGAAGAGAAATGAAGCAAGACCAAGGTCTGCTTCAGGTTCCTAGGAGTGGGAATGGTGTGGGCTCTAGATGAATTCAGACCATATGTATTAGTTTTCTTGTGCAGCCATGACAACGTGCCATGGACTGAGGGGTTTAAACAACAGAAATGTATTGTGTTGTTGTCCTGGAGCCTGGAAGTGCACGATCAAAGTGATGGCAGGGTCGGTTTGTTCTGAAGCAACTTTCCTTGGTTTTGGAGATGGCTATCTTCTCCCTGCGTCTCCACAGGGTCTTCCCTCTGTGTGTGTCTGTGTCCTCATCTCTTCTCATGAGAACACCAGTCATTATAATAGAGCCCACCCTAATGACCTCATTTTACCTCAATGATCTCTTTAAACACCATATCTTCAAATACAGTCCCATTCTGAAGTACCGGGGGTTAAGGCTTCAGCATATGGATTTTAGGGCAGACACCATTCTGTCCATAATGGCAGGGGATCTAGTCCCAACCCTGTTGCTTATTAGACACGTGGTTATGGGAATCCACCAAGCCCTGTGAGCCTGAGGTTCTTCGTCTGTGAAATAGTTTTGATAGGATCTGTGTGGTAGGACTGTTGAAATGTGTGCAATGTCTGTAAGGCACCTGACACAGTGTCTCGAGTATGTTAGATCTTTACTGATTGACAGTTATGTGCATTACTAGTATATTTGGACCTCAGATCCTAGTGCACTTACCTCTGGGAATTTTGTTTTTGCTAGTGTTTTTATTATCTAAGAAACCACTGAGAATGCAGCGAAATAGGACAGGGAATTCCAATTTAGCCAAAAATGTTGTTTTATGGATAAAACTGAGTAAAAATTCCCTCCTAGATGATTTACTATTTAATTTGGGTATGGGGGAGTCTTCCTCAGGTGGGTACAGCTCAAAGCTCCTGGCATCTGAGTCAAGGGCCAACTCCTTCCCTCCCTCCCAGCTGCTTTTCCAGCCAAACTGCTATTTTCATCCATTTCATCACCACTTCCAATCTAAGCCCTTAAAATTGGCCAAATTACACTTGAGATAACCTAAATAAAATGCCATTTTAATAGTGTCAGCTCTGGCTCTCCCAGCCAGGCAGATGTGCACCTGGCCAGTGGCTTGGGGGCCTCACTTCATGGGAGATTCACCCTTATCTCTCAGGAAATCCCTGCAGAGGATTATTATCAATCACCTGGCTCTGGAACTGTGCTCAGCCACAGTGTACAAGAGCACAGGACACCTTCCACGCCCACCCCAGCTAGACATTCCTCTCTGCTTTGCTCATCATCTAGAAGGAACTTCTCAGGGCAGTTCTTCCTTCCAGGAGTTGCTCTCAGCGCTAAGTCACGAGTCACATGGTCTGACAGTCTGGCCCTGCCACCACCCTGCTTCATTACAACCAAATCCCACAAAAGGAGCTGCAGTTTCCCCAAGACTCAAACTGCCCTGGCTCAGGGCACTCACACCCCACTGCTCTCAGCAGAAGCATCACCCTTCAATACTTCTGTCACTTGTTCTTTAGGATTTAGAGGACATCTCACCACCTTAATTATATGACTGCAGCTCCCAGACTGTCTAATTATATGGGTAGGGGTGGGTCTGGCTTACCCTAGTGTCTCTGTTAACCCAGGGCCTTTCAAAGAGCAGATGCTCAATGAATATTTGGGAACCAAATGTGCCAGCAAGCAGCAACTCTTATTTATTGAGATTAAATTTCCCCTATGTTCTCAAATAAGCCAGGCAAATTCACATACACACATATATTTTAATTTTATAGAAAATCACGTAAAAATGGATAAGATGGCAAGAAGGAAGTGTCTTTAAATTTTATTTCTCTATTTCATAACTCCATGTATTTAAATGCAAAGTTCTTTTACATTTCCAAGAAAATTCTGATTGCAATCACATTGCAATTCCACCTTTTTCTGAGCAGCAAAATGAAATGGAAGGTGACCCCATTTCTTTTACAAAATGGAAAACGCTTACATTTGACAAGCAAAATTACATGTGTGGTCAATATCATCCCCCAACTTAGATGCTGAAGCTAATTAAATATTCTATGGAAATGAAGAAAATTTGAAAAATTCCAAAAGGAAAACAAAGTTCAATATGCAAAACAGCCAAATGTAACAGGGACACAAATGTTATGCACTGGTGGGTTCCCCAGAAAACTGCGATCCTCCACTATTTGAATACTGACTGCTCTCTTCGAACACAGAGTAAAGAAAGGACTAATTTCTCATGGGGCAGAAGGAGCTGCTGGAAGGGAATCTGGATGTGCACTGGCCCTGCCCTCCTCCCCATTGGCCCTGGCTGCAGCTCCTGCTCACTCCCTCTCTACCTCATCTCTCAAAGCCTCTTCATACAGGATTGGGAAGGATCTGGGATCTCTCCATTTGAATCAGGCCACATACTCCAGGACTTTCATCTTGGTTATTTCAGCATGGGCCCTGGGACCCCGCAGGAACTCATAACATGCAGGATCGCTGTTGGGCACTGCTGGTGCTCCAGGTACCCTTCCTGCACCCAATCCTGGGTGATGAGCTTCCAGGGCTCCCTGTACATGTAATGCTCACCCCCAGCAGGCATGGCCATCACACTCAGTGCATCCCAGATGACCCCCTCCTGGGTGAAGTTGCCCTCCATGAAGATCACACCCAGGATCATTATCAGGAAGCAGGTCTTGGGAAAGTGCTGACTGTCATTCAGCTTCTCACTGTAGGTGAGGCCCAGGGCAGTGACAAGGACATAGGAGTGGTTGGCAGGATCCACTTTCTTCACATTGATGCCAAAGGCCAGCTGTATGCATTCAGAGGCTTTGATAAAGATCTCAGGGAAGTGCTGTTGGTAATCTCTGGTGACAATATTCAGCATTTCGGCCTTGGTGATTGGCTCCTTCATTCAATACTTGAGGAGTAGGAAATCAACCAAATCAGACATCTTCTCTTCCAGCTCCTCTTGCAGCAGTGACGCAGGGACTGCTGGGTCCTGGGAGGTGCTTAGTCCCTCCTGTTCTCCGGTGATGGATCCCTCATCGGAGTGGTTCTCTGGATTGGAGGCCAGGCCAGTGGGAGAGGAGGAGGCTCCCTGAAAACTTTGGGAAAGATCCAGTGTTGCAGTAGCAACCTCCAGGTTGCCTGGGGTCACAATAGAGGAGTACGCAACTGCCCGCTCCTCCTGATCCCTCAGAGCCTGGGCACCCACCAGGCCCTGTACCACTGTTTGGGCCAGGAGGCCTTTCTTAAGCCTGCAACACTGACAGCTATGATGGTGGCATTGGCACCGAGGCATGATGGCTCTGGTTGGGGTCAGCAATCAGGAGTGTGGGCAGCAGTAGGGTGATGGTGACCCACAGACCTGGGAAGAGAGGAAGCATGTCAGTGGCCTCAGTGAGAATGACACCCTGAGGGCTCTTACAAAGTGCAAACTACAGGCCTTCTCCTTAGGTGATGCCCTGAGGCCTCCCAGGGCTCCTCTCCTCCTGGTGAGCCTGTCCCCTGAGCACATGAACGTGAAAAGGAGATGGTTCCTCAGGCACAGCTTGACTGCAAAGTGTGAGCCTCCAGGACTGATAGTGGGTGTGTGGGGCCGGGCACTATTGGATTCCCTCTGTCCTGGGGATGGCAGAGCCTCTGGCATACATTCAGAGTGTGTAACTCAACTTGACTCCTGGCATGGCCTGAGTGTCCTCTGCTCTGTGACCTGAGGACACTGCCTCAGACCAAGATCTCACCGTGGGTTCCTGGAGCCCCTGTAAGGGGAAGTGAGGGGCCCTCATGGTGCAGATACATGCACAGCACTGGTACCCCCAGTGCTGTCAGGAGTGTGGGCCAGGCTCTGTGAGGTCCTTACCGTTCTGGGGTGGATGGTCACCTCCCTGCTCACTCAGGGCCCTCACCTTTTGCCTGGATGGCCCTAGACCCCACCACTCTGCTCACCTGAGTAACTCTCAGAAGAAGATCTCACATCCCTGATATGGAGCAGAAGGCAGTGAGTGGGCTCGCATCTCCCAGGGATGACTGCAGGGCCTGGGTCAGACTGTTCTGGGGTGGGAGTTCCCTCAACCCACCCTAAGGGTATTTACATTTAACGTGGCAGGGCCTCAACCCACCCCTGCTCACTTGACATGGTCCATCTGAGCTCAGGCCAAGCTCTAACTCCTGAGGATACTCCTCCCCTCCCTGATGTGATAGACAGAGTTTGCCCTGTCTTGCTTCTCTCACCTGTATCCTCTGGGGGGCTGAAAACAAACAAGCCAGACTCTGTGGGATCCCTTCTTTCTGGGGTGGGTAAGTACTTTCAGTCCTCACTAAGGGTACTTATTTTGACTTTTGACAAAACCTGGGACTCCTCCCTCAGCTGATGTGAGGCTGCACCTCTGAGTACAAGGTCCTCTCCTCCCTGACACGCTCCCCAGGTAGAAGTCTGGGGCCAGCACATGTGGTCACCCATGCTTGGGTCCTCCCAGGGTCAACAACTGGCACAGTGTATGGAGAGGCTCTCTCTATTTGAGGTACGAGGTCCCCTCACTCATCCCCCTGTGTCCTCACCTTGATGATGCCTAGCAGGCCTGGGACACTTTCCCGTGCCGACCTGGAGCTGCAACCCTCAGACCAAAATTGTAACCACACTCAGCCCCTTCAGGAAGTAGTGAGGGAGCACCAGGTCTGACCAACCTGCCTGGAGCTTCAGGGCTGACTGTGGAGACAGGGTGTTTCTGTGAGGCCTCCACTGTTCTGGAGTGGGGTACCCCTTGTCCTCCATCACACCAAAGTGTTTACCTTCCCCATGGCTGTAAACAAGTGTGGTTGTGCCATATATGGCCACCCTGCCCAGGGTCTCCCAGGGATGAAAGCAGGGGCAAGGAAGGGGCCCCTCTGTCCTGGGATCCTGGGTCTCTGTCCACCTCTTGTCTCCCATCAGGGTCTTGGCATCTCCCTCTGCTCACCTTAGGCCATGCTCACTGTACCAAGACGCTACCCTCCCTTAGACCTGGAGGTGGCTGTCAAGACACATGTTCCAGGCCATCCTGCATGGGGCCTCCCAGGGATGATGGCAAGGACAGGCATCAGTGGGGTTCCCCCCTATCCTGAAGTCCAAGGCTCCCTCTGTCCCCTGCTTCTTATCTCTGTGTTCTTATCTTGGCTTCCTGGTACATACTGCATCCCGCATCCCTTCCACTCACACCAAGGCCTTTACTTCTCTCTAACCCCTGAAGTGTAATTCAGTGACCTCCACACCCCAGGCCATCCCAGCGATGACATTAGGTGTTGAACATAATGGGTGGTGGGAGACCTCAGTCCTTCCTCAGGGTCCTGACCTTGATGCCTGGCAGAGCCTGGAACCCCACTGCCCTCCACCACCATGTCTTTGAGTCAGCCCCAGGTCACAGGAGACTCTGACTCCCAGAGTCTCCTAAATACTAAAAGGGAGGGACTCAGCCTGACAGGTCTACCCCATGTTGGCCCTAGGCGGACAGCAGGGGCAAAGCTGGATTATTTTGGGACACTTTGCATGGTTTGGGGGCCCCCTCAGTCCACCCTCATCATCTTACTTGACTCCTCACAGAACGTGGGCCCTTTTGCCTCGGGCAATCTGAAACCTGCCCCTGAGACCATAGGCCTCGCCTCTGTCAGCACCTCAGACACAAGTCAGTTGGGGTTACATTCAGGCCCCGTACACCGGGCTTTCACATTTGTGCGCTGATAGCAGGAACCAGAATGGACTGAGGAGCCCCCATGGGGATGTAGGGGGGGGCTCTCAATCCTCCCTTAGGACCCTGCCTATATGGAGCTGAGACAGCCCCAGGTGCCACCAGGCTCTGACTCCCAGAGTTCCCTAAATCCTAAGGGTTAGGGACTCAGCCTAACAAGTCTGTTCTAGGGTGGTCCTCTGCCTACAGCAGGAGCAAAGTTGGATTATTTTGGGGTCCCTCTACCTGGAATGGGGAACCCTGAGTCCACCCTCATCATCTCACCTCACTCCGAACAGGGCCTTGGCCCTCTCCCCTCCACTGACGTGAAGCCTGCCCCTCAGACCAATGGCCTCGCATCTGTCAGCCCAACACATGGACGACTGTGGACGTCAGATCCCACCCTGCACCCCGGCTTCCCGGACTGACAGCAGAGGTGGAGTTGGATTATTTGGGGACTGTCTACCGGACGGTGGGCCCCCTCAGTCCACCCTCTGCATCTCACTTGACTCCTCACTGAACCCCCTTCCCTCCACCAATGTGAAGCCTGTGCCTCAGACCAACAGGCTCGCCTCTGTCAGCCCATGAGATGGACGTCACTGGATGTTGGATTGCACCCCAAACTCTGGCTTCCTGGGCTGACAGCAGGAGCAGAGCTGGATTATTTCAGGACCCTCTAGGTAGGGGCCTCCTCAGTCCACCCTCTGCATCTCACCTCACTGCTAACAGATGCTGGGCAAACTCCCCTCTGCTGATCTGAAGGCTCCCCCTCATTCCAACTGCCTCATCTCTGTCAGCCCCCAAGACGGACGTTGGTGGATGTCACAGCTGGCCCCCCACACACGGGCTTTCCCAGGCTTCCTCAATCTTCCCCAGGCTGACAGGAGAGGCATAGCTGAATTATTTGCGGACCCCCTGCAATAGCGGCATCCACTCAGTCCCCCCTCAGCATCTCACCTTGACACCTCACAGAACCTGGCCCCTCTCCTCAGGATTGACTGGAAGTCTGGACCTCAGACCAAGGGTTCACCTCTGACAGCCCCCCAGATGCAAGTCGGTGGACGTCACACATCCAGCCTGTACCTGGGCTTCCCAGGGCTCACAGCACAGACAAGAATGAACTGTCTGGCCTCCTACAGGGATGTGGCAGAACCTGGGTCTCCACCCTCTACGACCCTCAGTTGACTCTGGGTCACATCAGCATCTGACTCCAAGAGTCTCATGTGTTCTAAACGGGAAGGGCTCAGCCTAACAAGTCTGTCCCAGTGTGTCCCAGGGCTGATGGCAGGGACAGAGCCGGATTATTTGTGTCCCTCTGCCTGTAGTGGGGACCTCCTCTGCCCTCCCTCAGCGTCTCACCTTGACTGCTAACAGAGCCTGGGCCTTCTACCCTCCACCGAGTTGAAGTCTGGACCTCACACGAAGGCCCTCACCTCTGTTAGCCCCTGAGGCAGAAGTCAGTGGGCATCACTGATGGCAGAAGCAGGGATGGGGCCCCTCTGTGCTAGGATTTAGGGTTCCCCTAGTCCTCCTTCAGTGCCCAACCTTGACAGCAGGCAGAACCTCGGACTCCATCCGTACTGTAGTGGGATCTCCCACAGCTGACCACTAGTACAGTGCAGGGGCCCCTTCCATTCTGGAGTCCAGGGCTGCCTTGGTCCCCCCTCAGGGCCCTCCCCTCGATTCCTACTGAGGCATATGACACCTTCCATGGGCTAACCTGAGTATGTCCCCAGTAGACTAAGGCTTACACTACCCTGAATCCCTTGACGCAGAACTTCGCTGATACAGGTCAATGCCTGTATTGTCAAGAATTGACAACTTGGCCTGGAGTCTTCCAGGACTGACAGGGCAGACATGGATTCTTTGGGACTTGTATGTTCTGGGGTGAGTGGGCAACTCAGTTTTCACTCATGAGAGCCATCATCTTGGCCTTTGGCTCCTTGATTAAATGCTCCGTGGGAAATGTGCTCTCCCTTCCATGTCGAACCATATGTACAGCTGCAACCCTTGTAAAAAATGACTCCAAGTCCCAGACTAGATATTAAATGGGGAGCTGTTTAATCCATCACCAAGAGTGAGCAGTCATATATGTAGTGTTCTCTTATTAAAATCTCTTCTGTATCTATGTTTTGTACAATTTTAGTTAACTTCTATTTTTTGTGCTTTTTTCTTTAGTCATTGATCCTACTTGGAAAAATGTTTATTTTGTAAGTATTTTCAAAGAATTGTGTCTTGTCAGTTATCTCTACTGTTATGTGCTTCATTAGTTCTGCTTTTATCTTCATTATTTCATACCTTCTACTAACTTAAGTTGCATATGGTATTTATTCTTTAGTTTCTTGAAATGTGCAGATGTTTTCAACATTTTTATTGCCTCATATGTTTAAGGCTATCTATTTCCCTCTGAGTATCACTTGGGCTATATCACACAGTTAGTTTTATATATCTTTATGTGTATGACTTGAATTTTTTACAAGTTGAATATATTATTCTATTACTTATGCTATTAAAATTTTCAATATTTATCCCCAAACAAGGGGTGTAAAATTATTTTTGAGAAGACTGTGAAAAGGATGATAGAAATAGAATGTCACTTGGAGGAGATTTCAGGTTTCAAAGGCATTTTATTTTGTTTAATTTTTTTCATTTGATATAGAACAGTTTTAAACATATTTAAGTGCTGTTGACAGAGTTGGGTTTATTGCAGGAATGCAAAAAAGTTTAACACTAGAAGATCAATCACCATAACCGTCCATGTGTAATAGTCAGGGATTTTCTAGGAAAATAGAAAATTCTATCAATATTTAATACAGAGGGAATTTAATGCAGGGGACTGATTCCACAAGTGATGGAGAAGGCAAATGAGGGAGAGTTGGAGAACCCAATAAGTAGCCACACGAGGAAGTCAATCTCACCTCTAAGTCTGAAGGACAAACAGGAATTTAGCATTAATGGAGCCTAGGTATTGGGTTGAACAGGATCTGGAATCATGGTGGGACTATCTGATGGTGGCTGGAGCCATGGACAATGTAACCACTAAAGGAAAAGTCACCTGATGCAGAAGAAGGAGGAGAAAAACCTCTAATCACTCTATATTCATGAACCAAAATGGCAGTGAAATGCTGGTGAGCCTAGGAATTGGAGCCTTCAGGATTCAAATCCTGTATAGTGGATAGCAGAGTAGGAGAAAATGAGAGATGCAACTATGAGCAAATAGTCCCAGGACTGGCTAACTATATTAACAGATTGAAGGAGACAAATCATATCTACAGTAAACATTAATTTTTTTAAATTTTAAGTTTTGTGGGTACAAGTTGAATTTTGTTGTACGTATATATTGTATAGTGGTGAAGTCTGGCCTTTTCGTGTACCATCACCTGAGTAGTGTACACTGTGCCCCATCAGTAATTTTCCATGCCTCACCTCCTCCCACTCTCACCCTTTTGAGTCTTCAATGTACATTATAACACTCCGTGTGCCCTTATGTAGCCATAATTTAGTTCCCACTTATAAGAGAGAATACGGAGCATTTATTTTTCTGTTCCAGAGTTACTTCTCTTAGGATAGTGTCCTCCAGTTCCATCTAAGATGCTGTAAAAGATATTGTTTCACTCTTTCTTATTGTTGAATAATACTCCCTGGTTTGTGTGTGTGTGTGTGTGTGTATATATATATACATATGTATATATAAATATTTCAATTTGTTAATCCACTCAGTTAATGTGCACTTAGGTAGATTCGATATTTTTGCAATGATGATTTGTGCTGTGATAAACATATGAGTAGAGATCTCTTTTGGATATAATGATTTCTTTTCCTCTTGGTAGATACGCAGTACTGGGTTTGCAGGATCAATGGTAGATCTCCCTTCAGTTCTTTGAGAAAGTTTCATACTAATTTACATTCCCACCAAGAGTGTATAAGTGTTTCATTTTCACTGCATGCACACTAACAAGTAATCTTTTTTTGACTTTTTCATTATGGCCAATCTAATTGGAGTAAGATGGTATCTGATTGTGATTTTAAGTTGCATTTCCCTGGTTACAGTAAATTTAAACATAATTGTATTTAATAAAAATTGACATGCTTTCCCAATAAAAAGTGATATTTCTCAAAGTATAAAATTTTTTCTATACCACCCTCTCCCACAAAGTATAAAATTTATATCCATGAGTCTATGATGATAAATAAATGACTGAATAAATGGAGAATAGATAAATCTAAGCAGAAGAACTACAAGACAGTTTTGTAGGTGCTTCATAGTTTTCAAGTGTTGGCTGGGCACATTTATTCCCTTCCCAAGAAAATACAGGTGGAAAAGAGTAAGTTTACCTTGGGGAAGCCTGAAAAACCCTCCCTCTGCCAGGTGATAAAGAGTGATATCCACAGTGATAAGTGTCAGTCAGGTGGGAGGGGGAAGGAGGGAATGGGGGAATCCCACCTAACAGTTGCAGTGCATTGTCTGGGGGATGGGCAGACTTGTGGCTCTGACTTGGGCGGTTCAGAGGCAGTATATGTAACCAAAGCGTGTGCACCCACGTAATATTCTGAAATAAAACAAAACAGTGATAAGTCATTGTTGATGATATGTATCTTTGATACGATTTCATGAGAATAGCACTTTATCCCTGTGGTGCTCCCCGTTCCAAACCTATAATACCAAGCTAATCATTACAAAGTCATCAGCAACATTCCAAGAGCGGGGCATCCTACAATATGCCTGACTAGTACTCCTCAAAACTGTCAAGGTCATCAAAACAAGGAATGCCTGAGGAAATGTCATAGCCAAGAGGAATCTAAGAAGGCGTAATGGCTAAATATCCCATAGAATCTTGGATAGTTTCTTGGAATAGAAAAAAGACATTAAGTAACAATTAAGGAAATCTAAAGAAAGTGTGGACTTCTGTTAATAGCATCATATCACTCTTGGTTCATTAGTTGTAAACAATGTACCATACTAAGAGGTTAATTAATAGGGGAAAGTGAGTGTGGGCCATGTGGGAACTCTCTGTACTATGTTTGCAATTTTTCTGTAAATCCAACACTATTCTAAAATAGAAAGCTTGTTAAAATGGAAAAAAAGAAAATTCAACTAGATAAAAGATATTTGTTAAAAACCTGCAGCAAACATCATACACATATGGGGAAATTTGAAAGCTTTTACTTTGAAACTAAGGATCAGACAAGGATTCCTCCCATTACCATTTATCTTCAATATTTTGATGGAGATACTGTCCAGGTCAGTAATGAGAAGCACAAGAGATAGCAATTCATAAAATAATAAACAAAGTGTCTGTGATTAACAGATGATTAGACTGTTTGTGAAGAAAATCCAAAAAAATTAATGTTAAACTATTCAGTCAAAAAAAGTGAATGTCAAGGTTGCCTGGTATAACATCTATGTACAAAAAGTAACCTTTGTTTCTGCAGCAAGAAATAGTATAAAATGAAAATGTAAGTCAGTGAAATGTGGCTTACAACCTATGATACCAATATATTAAATATTGAAGGGTAAATCTAGCCAAAGCATGTTTAAGAACTCTATGGAAAGTGTTATCTTCAATCTCTGAGATTCTTTCTTCTGTTTGATCTACCCTGCTCTTGAGACTTTCCACTGTGTTTTGTAGCTCCTTGAATAAATTCTTCATTTCCAGGAGTTCAGTTTGATTTTTCTTCAGTATTTCAATTTCTTTGGTGAATTTTTCTTCCAAGTCCTGGATCTTTTTTGTGGTTTCTTTGTGTT
>JAPYYL010000031.1:9537143-9556893 GCA_028534055.1 Eulemur mongoz | reverse complement strand
GACAGAGGTCAGGGCTGGGTGGAAGGGATGGGTGTAAACCTACTTGATGAGTGTGATGCGCACTGCCTGAGAAATGGACAAGTTTGAAGTTCTGACTGGGGGGGATGGGGTGGGGGGAGGGAAGGGGTGAACAACTACATGATGAGTGTGATGTGCACTGTCTAGGGAATGGACACAATTGAAGCTCAGATCGGGGGGATGGGGAGCCATGGGCAATGTATATAGCCTGATCTTTTGTACCCCCATAATGAGCTGAAAAACAAACAAACAAAAAATTAAAAAAAAAAAAAAAAGAACTCTATGGAAAAAATACAAAAACACTGTTTAGATAAATTAATAAACACCTAACTAAAAATAAAGTATAATGTGATCACGGATATGAAGATTCAGTTTTTTAAAGATGTTAATTCTCCTTGCTTAATCTACAGAGTGACTGCAAACTAAATAAAAAATTCCCAAAGACTTTGTGTGTGAATATGTCTGTTTATGTGCATATCTGGGTGAAATGTGACCCAATGAGTATAATGTTTAAATTGGCATGCAGCAGGCCAAGCATAGCCAAGACACTCTTGAAGGAATAGAGGAAGATAAAACTAGTTACCGTACCAGATGAGTAAGAATTATTAAAATGGTATAGTAATTAAATTTGTGGTATGTGTGCCATGGTTGACAAGCAGATCAAAGGAAACAGTGTACTCTTGAAACAGAGGGTTATATATAGACCATTGATTTATGAAAAAGTGCAACTGCAGAATAGTGGGGAATCACAGTATTTTTAGTAAATGACAGTGAAACGACAGGAACTCCATGTAGAAACCCCAATGCCACTGGAATTCTTCTGAAGCTACATAAAAATCAAATGCAGAGGGATTAAAGGTCTATTTCTTCAATTGTTATTATAAAACATATCAAAACACACAAAACTATATTGAACAGTTGAATGAACCTCACATTGTGGGTCAAGTAGGGCTTTGAAAATGCTGGAGGAGAAAGGACTGAAAGAATCTGGGGACATGATTCAGTGCCAGAAGGGATGGAGATGATGTGAGCTGGGGAGCAAGAAAGGAAATGGCAGCTCCTTCTGCTCCCTGTGTTTGACACAGATGCCCTTGCTACCTTCATCGGCCTTCATTTTCAACAAGATGGATCTGGTGACTAGAGTCAGCTTCAGAGAGGGCTATGTGGACCAATTATGTGCTCATTCCATCACCCACTGCAAGCCCGGCTGGCCGCTAAAGCCCTGGTGCTCCAAGAAGTATGACTTGATGTACAAGTCCAGAAATTCCTGATAGGGGATGTTGGACTTACACCCTGACCAGATCCAGGAGGCCTTTAGTGGCTTAGAGGCAAGGCCAGATTTTCCACATGTGTTGGGAGCAGAGTACTGCATCCCTCCTCACCTGGATGAGAGCTCTTGATGGAGGGAGGGACTTTGGGGCTTTGGCCACTCTCTTTGTTAGGCTCATTTCAAGGTGTACCACAGATGCTGCTCTTTTGCAGAAATCCCTCTCTTCCCACCCCTGCTAATACAATTTGTAGTATTTAATGGTGCAAAGGAGGGTATCTCGCCTTCCTCAGTCAGAGTTACTCTAAATGTCGAGGGGTAAGTATCATGGGATGACATTGAACTCAGTCCAAGTGGGCAGGGAACCCCCAGAGATACCAGTGTGAAGGCTGCCCCTACCAGCACGGGAACTACCACCAGTCTGTGGATGATTTGCAGAACAGTGTCTTTCACAAAGTAGAAGTTTTAATTTTAATGTGTAACTTAACAATTTTTTCTTTCATGATTCATGCCTTTGGTCTTATATCTAAGAAGTCGTTGCCAAATCCAAGTTCACCTTGATTTTTTTCCATGTTACCTTTCAGAAGCTTTATAGCTTTGTGCTTTACATTTAAGTCTAGTATACATGTTGAGTAAACTTTGTGAAAGGTGCACAGCAAGTGTCTTTCTCCTTGCTGAGATCAGGTGTACTGTAAATGTGGAGAGTACAGGCATCATGGGATGACATTGAACTCATTTCGAGTGTGCAGGGGGCCTCCAGGGATACCAGTAGCGGGGCCTCCCATGGCACACATGAACTGTCACCAGTCTGGGTAGGGGTGTTGGGGAAGTGTCTTAATGAAGACCCTCCACCATTAAAATGGTATTATAATGGGATTTGGAGCTTCTGGTTTGAAAGGCTTTAGTTTCACAGTCACTTGCTGAATGAGAATGGGGTCACCCAAAATGGAGCCACAGAGTAATGGGCTGAGTGGTCCTGTAGCAGGGAGAGCACCATCGCGATTATTCCATCTACCCGAGGGTAGTTGGTGGCCCACATCAACACTCACTCCCACCTCTGCTCCACATACTTCCTTTTGGCTGCCCTCACTCTAGAGAGGGCCCTCAGTAGAATTCAGGAATGCCAAGACTCCAGAAGAGGTTGACTTATGGTTTTGTGAGAGATTTCACTGAAGGGCGGGTCATCCAGATCCACTTTGTTCAGGACCAACTCAGCTGTTGTGGAGTTGAGTTTGCTTTCCTCCTCAGCTTCGGCATTAGCGTCTTGGGTGCATTAGTCTTTCTTGTAGCCAGAATAGGATATACAATTTGTGAGGGTTAATTTTAGTTGTGGAATTGACTAGGTTAAGTGATACCCTGGTAGTAGGTGAAGCATTATTTCTGGTTGTGTCTGTGAGGGTGTCTCCAGAAGCGATTGGCCTTTGAATTAGTGGACTAAGTAAGGAAGATTTGCCCTCACCCAGTTTGACTAATCATGATATAATTGGCTGAGGCCCAGATGAAACGAAAAGGCAGAGGAAATACAAGTTTGTTCTCTCTCTCTCTCTCTTTCTCTCTTCCAGAACTGGGACACCATTCTTCTCCTGGACTTGGACATCAGAACTTCAGACTTTCTGTCTTTTGCACTCTTGCACTTGCATCAGCATCTTCTCTGGGGTCTTGTGCCTTTGTCCTCTGTCTAAGATTTATACCATCTGCTTCCCTGGTTGGAAGACCTCCAGACTTGGACTGAGCCACGCTGCTGGCTACCTGGTTCTGCAGCTTACAGATGGCCTGTTGTGGGACTACTAAGCCTCCAAAATTGCAAGAGCCAATTCCCTTAATCAATCTCCTCTCATATATCTGTATCTGTCTATGCATCCTATTGGTTCTGTCTCTCTGGATAACCCTGACTGATACACAACCTTTGACATGAAGGTGGAAAGCTTACACAATAAAGCTCTGCTCCCACACCTGGAGGTAGCTGGGATCCGAGTTTCACTCCTGGCCCCTGTGACTTCTGGGATTTTGGCACTGGAGCCCATCATAAACAGCAAAAGGGCTGTTTTTCCTTTCCTTGGGGGGAAAGGATGAGGGGAACGACTGCCTGGAGCTCCTTCTGTGTACCACCCACAGTAGATAGCTCACTGATGAATAGCAATATTTTGGAAATTTAGCATATGTTGACAGCTTATGTGTCAAGATTAAAGATGAGAAGACTACTGCAAAAAGGGGCCTAAGATTTGCAACAAGTGAAATAAGCCATGCACAGAAAGGCAAATCTTGCATGATATCACTCATATGTGGGAGATAAATAACAGAAACATCTCATAGAAACAGAGAGTATGATGATGGTTATCAGAGTCTAAGTGTAGTGAGGACAGGGGGATAAGGTGGGGATGATGGATGCAAATATATCGTTAGATTGTAGATAGAATGAACACTATTTCATAGCACAACAAAGTTATATAGTCAACAATAAGTTAGGGTATGCTTTAAAATAGCTGGAATAGAAATGTTTCTAACACAAAGAAATGATAAATACCTGAGATGATGGAAGCCCCAATTATCCTGATTTGATTAATTCACATTTTGTACCAGTATCAAAACATCACATGTACCCTATAGAGATATACAACTATGATGTACACATAACAGTAAAAACGAAAATGAGGGCATGAGTACCTCTAAGTGGGAATAAGAGCAAGCAAAAAGCCTTCAAAGACCAAGGGAAAGTACATATGGTTGTTATCAGCACTCTTCAATGATAAAGGCTTTGCCCTTCCTGGGTACATAGCAAGCTGAATGTCCTGACTCCTTAGAGTGGGGCCAATGTCATTAGTCCTAGGTAATGAATTTTGAGTGTAAGTGAGGTGTTTCCCTTCTTACAGCAGCACTGAATTACTTGTGCAAGCCCCGCTACATTTCTGTCCAGCTGCCATGCAGATTGCAGAAGGACACATCAATAGCTATCATGAGTGGAAGCTCCCCTGGTGACCTGAGTTAGACACACAGTGTGAGAAGAAAATGAACATTTTTTGGGTGAAGTTACTGGGACTTTGAGATGGTCACCACAGCAGCACTTCACCTGTCCTGACTGATTATCCAATTCCAAATTGGGCATTACCATATTGTTGACCATTGTCTGGTGGTGTGATGGGGCAGAGTCCTTTTCACTCTTTGGAGAGGACGCTTGAGTTCTCATTTCTCTCTCCCAAGAATGGACATATTCCTTTATGGAGAGTGTGTTGGGATGGGAATTCTCCCTGAGACATGGCCCACATTGAGATAGAGTAACAGGAGATGGTCTTTGGTTAGGTGGAACATTTTGTACTGCAAGAGGCAGAGCAACATTAGCAATAGAAAGGTATATTTGTGTGGTGGCCCTGGAGGTGTGTTTGTCAGGTCTCCAGTAGGAAAACCTGCCTTTGGGGGCAGCATTACTTGTCAGTCCCAGCCTTGTCTGTGCGGAGGCCATGCTTCCCCTGGGGCTGTCCCTTTCAATGACTGGGAGTGGCAAGGATGACGGTGCCAGCCTGTTCCCATCTGAGCAAGACTAGAGGGCACAAATAACTGCATGAGCAAATTGTTCAGGCCCCCTTCCCAGCCAGCACCATACCACAGCACCCCTTACCCACCCTGCATCTATGGCCATATGGAGGGTACTTAACAGCCAGCTGAAGTGGGGGAACGTACAAGCTTAAAATGGCTGTATTGCATTTCACATAGATAAGCGGGTGCTCTTGGAAGAGAGTGGTAAGAGAAACTTCTTTCCCAAATGGGCAGAGCTTTGAGGGGTGTACCTGGCCTGGGGTCAGAGTGGGGTGGCTAGCTGGGAGAGGACTGGAGGAGGCTCCTGAAGGCACACAGAGTATTGCAGACAGGAGTGAGGTGGGGAAGGATGACAGCGTCCATCATCTCCCATCAATTTTTGTCCTCTTTTCCCCAACTGGCACTAGAGGGAGACTTAAGAATCTGAAATGTTTCTTCTCCCTTTGTTTCTCCTTGAGAGATCCACTTGTGGAGATATCATTTCTTTCAGATTATTTTGTCTAGCCCTTTTGACTTTTTATAGCCATACTTTTGGTCTGTGTATTTGGTTGGACACAGATAAAAAAGAAACAAACTCCAAGAGAGAAAAACATGGGGAAGGAAACTGAAATGGGGAAATTTGGAGTCAAGGATGCAGAACTGGATTCCGTGTAGCAAATCTTAGGTTGGCCTTTGGAAAAGTTCATGTTCCAATTCTGACACTGACTCCTTGTGCAGTTCCTGTGCAGCTTCCAGACCACGGGATGGAAACTCATTGGAGTCCCATGGCAAATAGGTCTCTTCTTTCCTACTACTGCTAAGCATGAAAATAAACTCAAGGTTATTAAGAAATAAGCCAAACCTTCCTCAGTCCTGCATACCTTACCAATCCTGTCCTCTCCCACCCTTGTGACTCCAAATGGGAGGAGCGCTTGAATTGGGTAAGCAGCACTGTGGTAGCCCGAGGGGCCTCAGGAAGCATGTGAGACTCAGAAGAAGCCAGTAAGGGCTCCTTCACCCCAGGAGTTAGTGAAGCTGGGAAGCAGGGGATCCCATTCCCCTGCTCTCATCCCTGCCCTTGGGGTAGTTGTGTAGTCATGCAGGCAGCAAGTGACAGTGGTCTCGTCAGTGTCAAGCCCATCCAAGTGTAACATGTTCCACCTGCGGCCACCTTCTGAACCTCATTTGTCCGCAACAAATTAGACACACCAGTGAGTGTGTGTGGCCATTTGTGAGTGTGTGCAGGTCTGGGTTTTAGGCACATACAAATAAAGTTGAGTGCCCCCCACGCATGTCTGCACACGTGGGTGACAGTGTGGGTCTGTGTGGTTGCGTGAGTGTGAGAGGCTATATGCTTGTGCATAAGGGAGGAAGAGACAATAAGCTGGGTCCGCTGAGGCAGGCAGTCCTTAGATCACCTTGTCACTTCCCTCTCTCCCGTCTGACTATCGCTTACCCTGGAAGGGAGGAAGAGGCGAGTTCCAGACTGTAAGTCCAAGGCGGAACTTGGGGCCTGTTGCTGCTGTACAGCAGCCATCCACCATCCTCGGGTAGGCTACTAAAGTATGTCCTGTGCCCAAATGGGCCACCACCACAGTCCACGCCTGCAGCCATTCCAGGAGATGCCCTGGGGGCTTTGTTACATCACCTGCCTGCCTGTGTCTCCACCACCTGCCACACATGTGTCAGGGTTACAAGGCAGTGAGAATAGAGTTTAGAGACTACACCCTGTCTGGTTTTCTGGCTCTCCCACCCTATCATTTTCAGCATGCTTCTGTTCTCATTGTATCCCTCAGGCCCTCCCCCCAGCCTGTGACTCCCAAGCATGTCCTCCTAGAACAAGACAAGATGCTCTGCACTTGTAGCTGATTCCAAGGACTGAGCATTTCGTACCTCAAGGCACTAAATTACCACTCTTCAGGACTACATTTATGTCCTCTGGCTCCTCTGGCTCCTCTGTCCAGCAGACAGCACAGATGGGTGAAAGGAGGGGAGGAGGAGTGGATGGGGTCCAGGAGACGCCGGTCCCTGGAACAGGGAATTGGAGAGAAACAGTCCATTAACCAGCACAGCCAAAGGGCGCCCCCTATTGGGGAACAGGCCAAAGGAATTCTGGTGCTTCTGGACGGACCACCAACAGGGAATATATATGTTGTCAGGTGCATATTGCTTCACGCTCATTCAAACCAGATTAACACAGGTGTGCACACACGCACACACAGACACTCAGCATACCCCCATACGTATACACACAAGCACACACATACATAAACCACACTTTCACAGGGATGCATCCATATGCACACGTCCATACGTTGTTGCACATGCACTTACATGCATGGCAGTATAGATTTACAGTGATAGACCCAGCAATATACAGCTTCAAAAAATGTTGTACTTGCACCTAGACCTACGTAGATAAACACGAACACATCCAGGTATACAAGGAAACACAAACACAGAAGCATACTTAAAGGGAGGTGGGCAGAGGGGTGAGGGGCTGCAGGAAAGGCTTCAGAAGGAGAAAGGGGGGTACAGGTTGAGTGCTTGGTGACGCTTACTCCCTCACAGCCTCCATCAATGAGGTGCAGCAGCTTGGAAAGCTGAAGGGCAGCCAAGCCTACTTCCGTTAGGGGCCCTGCTGGGTAGGCAGAGCCCATGTTCTCCATCTGCTCACTTCCCCCTCCTTGGCTGGCCACCAGCCAGTTCCTGCAGAGACACCCCCATTACTGGTACTGTAGAGTAAGGTTGGGGGCCTGGTAGAGAGGCAGACTCCATGCCAGAGCACCCCCTTTTGCAAACGAGAGAAAAGAAAGGGGAATTCTTCGGTTTAGAGAGTTAAGAGAAGGAAGAGCAAGTGGGGTGGCTCTATCACTCACTGTCTGCATGCCCTGAAGCATAGCACACAAGCTCCATTTGTTTTCCTTGCCACACCTGAAACAATGTGCTTTGCCTTTCCTGGCTCGCAGGGCTCCTGTGAGGGTCTGATGGTGTGGTGGGTCAGTGAGCTTGGTGACACTATGCACTAGACAGTAGAAAGGATTAGTATATAGATTTACAGCAGATGGTCATCTGCTAGTCTTGGTCAGACGGTGAACTCCCAAGTCTGAAATTTCCTAACCCTAGTGCTTATTCCCAAGTGTTTATTCTGGGATTCATGCTCAACTCAGTGTCTGATAGCAAGCGAACTCCTGCCTCAGACAGATGTATCAAGTCCCTGGTGTCAGGCGTTCTGAAGCAGAAATACAGGCAAGAGAAGTTCCCATTCCTCCAAGGAGGCCAGCTCAACAGTGTCATCTCCAACTTGGCCTTGCCCCTGCCCCACTGCAAGCTCCCATTCGGTGTGTGCTCCGTCACCCTGACAGCTTGCCGTGCAGCCTCACCCACCTACGTTCCCCTGCCAACCCTGGACCACCACGCCGCATTCTAAATACGACAAAAAGAGTGGGAAAAAGGCACTTAAAAATGCTCCCTGAGTTTCCTGTGGCCAGTTCCCTGAACTTCCAGGCCATGGCTAGCCCTTCTCCTGGGCACCCCATCCCAACCCAGCTTGACTTTTTCCTATAAAGCCCTAAGCAGAGGGTGAGCAAAGTCCATCATCCCTAGTAGGAAAAAAAAAAAAAAAAAAAAAAAAACCACGAGAAAAAGTCATGAAAAAGAAATTTAGACCTCAGGGGGACAGAAAAGCACCCAGAAACATTTGTGAGCAAGGCTTAGATCCTTCCTCTGTCCCCAAACCTGGCTTCCCCCTGTCCTCTAAACATTCCCAGGGGCATTTCCATGCTTACTAGCTGTGAGAAGTCTTTGGAAAGATGAGTGCCTTCTAGTAGGAAAGGAAATCAATGTGCTCTTTACCTCCAACTCCTCCTCTGTCCCTTCCTTTCCAGGCAGAATATACGTTTTCCAATCACTCTCCACCTCATGCTTATAAAGAGAAGTGTGGAACTGATCAGGTTGCCCGGAAAGCCACAAAATAAAATGAATGAAGGAGAAACGGAAAAATGAAACCAAAGGAAACCATAAAGGAGCAGAGCACAGTGTCCCTGCTGCTCTGGGCCCACCAGGAGCCTAATAGATGTGGTACACCCAGTAAGCAATATTGAAGAAACCAAAGGCCAGAGGAAAGAGGAATCGGGACCATTTGTCAACCTTAGGGACATAGTCAGGGTTGAAGAGATCGAAAGAGAACTCTTCGGCGAAGGCTCACCCAGGGCTGGGGGCGGGGGCTCTGTCCTCAGACTCTGAGCTACTGTCCTTGTCTTGGCCACTGACCATGTGACCATCATCATCTAGGCTCCAGATACTATCAGCATCAGACTCAGGCTGCTCCTCAAGGCCAAGGCCGCGGCTCTCAACATTGACGTCATCGTGTAAGCTATGGATCTCCTCCAGCTCACGCTTTGCTTCTTGCACACAGCCCTGGTGTTGGCGCAGCACAGGCTGCTGACTGGGGCCACGGCCCTGGCTCTCGTCTGAGCTCAATCTCCCATCAGAGTCTTTGGAATCACGGGTCTCAGCACAGTCATGGGCCTCAGCACGGTTGCGGATTTCAGTAGGCATGACACTGTCACTGTTCTGGAAAGGGTTAAAGCGAACACTGTAGCCAAGACGGGCCTGCTCTGAAGTAGAGGGAAGATCGCTCAGGCTTTCTGCAGTGGGCAGCAGGGCCTGGCCTGAGAGAGAAGTGAGTGGGCTGAGGCTTTCTGAGGCTTTCTGAGTTCAGCCTGCTTGGAGATGGACGTCAGATTACCGAGCTTGCCAGGGGGGCCTGAGCTGGGGTGGTGGGAAGAGAGCTGACTCTGTCTTCCACGATAATCAGGCCATCCTTGGAGGAGATAATGGATAGGCTCCTCAGTTTCCTGTGGCCTAGGTGGCTATGCATGGGGGCAGGGAGAGGGGAGGGCTTTCCTCATCAGCACTTGCATTGTTACTGTCGATCTCTTGATAGACAGAGCCATCTCCTCTCGGGGTCTCTGGTATTCAGGGGGCTGAGGAACAGGATCAAGATGCTGTCAGCATGCAAGGGAAGGCCATGGCATCTGCCAAGCCGATGTCTGCCTGGGGGCAGCGGATCCCTTAGGAGCGCTGTGTGGTGGATGGAGGCCTGCTCAGGCAGGGAGGGCTGGGCTCTCTGTGAAGGAGGAGGGACGTTGTTGGACCATAACGTACCACCCACAGCAAGAGCCTCAGCACTGCCTTGGGAGTCTGAAGTGCCAAACAAGGCTGGGTAGGCAGGCCAGCCTCTCCAGCATCTGTCTTCTTTTCAGCCTCCCTCTGCCCATCTTCCCTTCCAGCTTCATTGCCTTCCCTGGATGCATGCAAAGTGGACCAAATTGGGTCTGCAAATTTCAAAGGTCTGCAGAAATTTAGCCTTGCCATGTACTTGTTTTGTGACCTTGGACAATGATCATGTGTCAAAAGTGATGATAAAGTGTCCTACTTCCTCGTTACCTGTTCGTGTGTGTGTGTGTGTGTGTGTGTGCGCATCCAGCACACGTGTGCTTTGTGTTAGTGCGTGTGAGAATTAAAGGAACTAAGAAATGCACAAGGGTCAAAAGCGCTAAGCTGAGGCTCGAGGGGTGTTCAGGGAAATCTGATTGTCTGTCAAAAAGTCAACCCTGCACATTCCCCACCACCACTTCTGGGTACCAGTAGTGAGCAATGACCCTTCATGGCCTCCTGCGTTGCCTATGGTGGTGCTGAGGTCCCTGGCTATAGAAAAGATAGTTCAGGTAGACCTACTCCAGCAGGGACAGGAACATGAAGAACAAGCACTCAAGGATATAGATGTCGATGGCCTTGATGTAGGAAATGTGGGGGAGCTTATCCCACAGATGAGAGTCGACGGTGGTCAGGATAGGATCGAAGGACGTCCTACAAACAGAACAGCACTGGCTCAGTCTCCTCTGGTGGCTGAGCTTCCTGGAAAGCCATTGGGCCCCTGGCCATCTCTGGAGTGAGGAGGGCTGTTAGCAAAAGGCTTCACCTCTCTGGGCCGGGGAGCGCCTTTGCTGAAGTGCTCGCTTTGTTCCTCCTCCCGCATCTTGAAGCCCAGCCTCTGCCTCAGCAGTCCACGACATCCCATCGCTCTTATGATCAAGTGCAAAAACCCCAGCCATGGATGCTTCTCCATGACTAACACCTGTGGTTCACCCTCTGCTCTGTGCTGGCTCCTTCCCCTTTTGTCTTCCTTCTATCCCCAGGATAATTTTGTAAACCCTAAACTATGACACAAGTGCAAAGGTTTAGTCCCAAATGAACTCCTGAAGAAGGAGGCCAAGGTGGCTGCCCCAAAGATGGTGACAGAGAAAGCAGACCTGGATCTGGGGCCATTAGAGGCTCCTTCAGGGCAGTTGCTCTTGAAGTTCTGCTGCCTGGTAAGGTGTTCTGCCACCTTGATTAAATCAATGTTTATTGTGTTGTATGTCTGATCTAAATGTATGACTTGTCCATTTACTTATGGACTTAAAGAACTATGAATTCTGGTACTTTGGGCACAACATACCAAGATTGCAAGTCTAGTGTGTTCACACCCATCTCCAATGTCAGTCTCTCCACCAGGGCTTGGCCAAGCAACTACACACACGCCTGCCAGAAAGGCCCTCGCCTCGTTGCATACGCAGTCACATGCTGCGCCAGATATCACTCCCTTATGCTCGCCTTTTTTATTCCGAGGAAGACAACCCATGTTCCTCCCTGGGACAGAGACAGGACCTACCAATTGTCACCCAGGCTGTGGAGGAATCATAGT
This sequence comes from Eulemur mongoz, assembly GCA_028534055.1. Taxonomy (NCBI): domain Eukaryota; kingdom Metazoa; phylum Chordata; class Mammalia; order Primates; family Lemuridae; genus Eulemur; species Eulemur mongoz. The sequence continues at coordinate 9,545,347 of JAPYYL010000031.1, read as the reverse complement.
TCATCGAAAACGATATCCAGGAGAGACTAGTGGTGAGGACCGTAGGGCAGTAGACCTGCCCAAGGTAGCTGTTGACTTCCCTCAGCACCTGGAACTTGAGTATCAGGAGCATATAGGACCCTTACAAGGAGACACACTGATGTCAGCGTGGCAGGACCGAGGTGCTTTGCAGGGCAGAGAGGCACACAATGGAGGGTTCGGTGACCAATGGACAGTTTAGCCTCTTTTTCTCCATCCATGGGCATCCTGCCTGAGAAGTCCAGTAAGAATGGCACATCTCAGCAGGCCCACGTGGCAGAGCAAGTTTGCTCTCTCCCATTCATTTCTCACTTGCTCCATGGTAGCTGATGTCTGGGAATGAGAGAGGCAAGAGATGGCTCCAAGCTGTAAACAGAAAGAGGGCTAGAGGCCAGCTCTGAGAGAAGCATGAATCCATTATACCTGCAGAGCCCGGTCAACCAGGCCCAGTGCTTCCACAGCCCTTCCTCACTTGAACAGGGTGAGGTGTTTGGGCTTTATGAAGGGGGCCTGGCTGGTGTGCAGAACCAGTGGGAAATGGGAAGGGAGGCAGCAGAGACAGTAGGGGTCCCAGGCAGAGGCCACTGGGAGTTTATGGGAGTGCAAAGGGGACAAGGGACAGGAGAGAAGGAAGGGGTGGGACCCACCTGTGTAGAAATACACCTCCTTGCTAGTATTCATCCTCCCAAAGAAAGAGAACTGAGGGATTTGCAGCTTCTCAGCCATGTGGATTGTACTCTCATTGTCTTCGCAGAATAGCATGATGTCTTCAACCATGCATCTGCGAAGGGGAGAGAAACAGAGAGTCACAGAAAATGGGCACAGGCATATTTCACAACAGAGAAGTCTGAAAAACAAAGGATGGCTGGAACTTTCCATTTTGGGGGGCTACTTTATGCTTTGCTGAGCCTGAACACTGGGGAAAAAGAACCCTCACTTTGGAGTTTCTTAGCCAGAAAGGAAAGCACAGCAATGACACGCTAGAAGCTCCCATCCACCAGCTTGTGCACAATTTCCTAATAGTGGGTGCCACTTCCCAAGGGGACAACTCACACCCTAAAGGCCATCTGCTCCCAGATGACATATATACACCCCACAATCAGTCAGTCAATCAATCACATATCTTGGGTATCTACCACCTGTGTTTCTTTATCTCCATCACCTATTTGTGTCAGAGACAGAGAGTGGGGAGGAGGGGATGTAGAGGTGTGCTATCCCTCTCACTGTCAGTTCCACCTTTGGTTTCCCAATCACCACAGCCCCAGGTGGGAAGAGAGGCCATAGGAGGTGAATGTATATCTTTCCACTTCCAGCTTGCCGACTTTCCTGTCCAGAGGGAATTTGTGCATATCCAGGGAACACGCTGCTGTGGTGGTGAGTCTGTAAAGGAAAACAGAAAGGAAGGGTAACGTGAGCCCAGCCCAGGCAAGTAACCACTCCTGAGAGAACTGCAGGACTGTGGCGGGAACTGTGATCCAAGGACTGACCCACGTGTGGGCAGGAGACGGGGCATTTGTGCATGACAAAGACATGAGAAACAAGGCAGGACTTAATCAAGGAGCAGATGTCTGGCACATCAGAGAACCACAGAGTGTCAGCATGGGAAAGGCCCTTGAGAGAACAGAATGGGGAGATGGGAGGAGACCGCCGCTTGCTAAGGAAGCATGTGAGTGTCCATGAGTTAGGAGTCCAAGGGAGGGTGGGCAAGATTTCAACTCATGGAAAGGAGGAAGGGGCCACTCCAGACAGAAGGAACAGCAGAAGTCAAGGAGTCTACGGGAATCTCTGAAAGTTCCACTTTGGCTACTGGGTAGAGTAAGTGAGGGGGGGCAATGCAAGACGGGTTCATGTGGCCCTTAGAATGTTTGTGGCATATTCAGCCAGAAGTAGAAAGCCTGCTGGGACATATTCAGCCGGAAGCAGGTCATATTCAGCTGGAAGCAGGAAGCCCCCTTGGTGAGCACCCTAGGAGGACTCACCAGATGCCATACCGCACCGTTCCATTTGGGTGAAGCTGAAACATGTGATTTTCCACAGTCACATCATGCACATAAGCATCCTTGCTGTTCACAATGTAGCAGTCAGGGACCCACAACTTCTCATGTATCCGATAGTCCAGGATCAGCTTCAGGTTGGTCTCATAGTACGCTAAGTGTGAATCTTTCTAGGTCTGATGAAAAACCATGGTGATTGTATAGTCCTAAGGAGAGAAAGGTAAATCCCAGTTGCAAGCTAGGTTGTTCCAGCTCTGTCCTCTTTATGTATATGTGTGTGTGTGTGTGTGTGTGTGCACATACTTGTGCGTCAAAGTGTATTGAAATGTGTCACAACTATATACAAGTGCATGAAACATATGGATGTTTAAAAAAAGATTATTATAATGACCCTTGTGTAATTAAAATCCAGGTTAAGAAACAGAACATTACCAACAAATTTCAAACCCCAATGTGGCCCTTCCAGAACATATTTCGCACACCCCCCAGCATTAAACATTATCCTGGATTTTATGATTAATAATTTCCTTGCTTTTTGTTAGCATTTCATTGTCCATGTATTCCTAGAAAACATATTGCTTGGAATTTTTAAAACGATTTTATCCCAATGGAATCATACTGTATGTATTCATGATCTGCTTCTTTCACACTACATTTTATTTGTGAGATCCACTCAGGCTGGCATGTATAATTTTAATGTTTTCGATGCCTTGCTGGGTAACAGATGAATATACTATGCATGTTATTGGGTGAACATACCATACAGCCAGAAACCACGGCAAAATGAAAATGATGAGGTGGAAGTTACAGTTTATGCCTCTGCCAAGAGCCAAGAGTCGAGAGTGGCTGAGGGTTCCTAGTGCTTCCAATCACCAGCATGGGTTGATACTGTTTGACTTTTGACTGTTGCCAGTCTGGTGAGTATGTGATGGGTTCTCACTGTGGTTATACCTTGCATTACTACTAACAAGGTCGAGCATTTTTTCATATGTTTGCTATGCTTATCTGCTCTTTAGTTTTCTTTGCAAAACTGAAATTTCTGTTTACATTTCTCGATCATTTTTCTAACTGTTCTTAAAATTTTCTTCTTTTCAATTCACAGAAATTATGTATAGTTTGAATATCAGTTCTCTTTACTGCAAATAGCTTAGTCTATTCTGATTTATCCTTTCACACTCGTCATAGGGGTTTTGTTTGCTTTGCAAAATAGAAGTTCCAGGAGTTTTGGCTAAACAGCATTTTCATGTAGTCGGAGTTACCAGTATTTATTTTTATGGTTTGTATTTTCTGTGTCTTTGGAAAGAAATCTTTATGCACTTCAAGACACAAAGACAGTTTCTTCTGTGATCTTTTAAAAGCTTCATAAGCCTTTCACTTTTCAGTGTATAATCCATCTGGAACTGAATTTTTGGATACAGTGTGATGGAGGCATTCTATTAACTGATTTTTTTTATTCCAGGTGTAAAATCTACCTTATTCCTCCATGTGAGTTCTGTCACAGGTCAGAACAGCTGGAATTGGCTTATAGCTCTGCTCCTTGTCCCATGACCCTTGTCTCCAGCCCTGTAGCTGGAACTGCCAAATTTACCATATTCGTTTCTGGTATCTGTTCAATGTTGGAGACATAGACAGATATTTTCACAGGCACGGGGGCATCTATGACACTGGAGATGGTTTGACATGAAGGGCAGAATATGGAGAAGACCACAGATTCAGGAGCCAGACTGCCTAGGTCTGAACCTGCTTTGACACTTGTTACCTCCGTTACCTTGAGTAAGTCACCTGACCTCTCTAAGTCTTAGCTTCCTCATGGGTAAAATGGGAATAATGATAGCACTGATCTCATAGTGAATGCAGGTCAAGCACTGAGGCCAGGGTGGACACATTGTATGTTGAAAGGAAGGGGTAAGGGCAAAACAGAGGAAATGAAGGGGTGAAACCCTGTTTTTCTAAATATTTCCTGATAAAAACTGAAGGGAATGAGCCCCTAAACAAGATTCATGGTTATGTGTGCGTGCATGTTTGTGTTAGTGCACGTGTGCCTGTGTGTGATTGTTTGAGCTGTGTATATGAATGTATGTGAGCATGTCCATGTGTGAGTGAATTTGTGAGTGTTTTTGTGTGCAGGTGAATGTGTCAGTGTGTGTGAGACATGTCTGTGCATATGTGACCCTGTGAGCATGTCTGTGTGTGAGTGTGTGTGTTGTGTGGGACTGAATGTATGAGCATGTCCATAAGGACAAGTGTGCTCCTGTGGAAGTGGGAGTGAGTGTGGGAATGTATGGGTGTATCTGTGTGTCAGCCTTTGCTATATGTATTGGGCAGCAGCCTTTGACTGCAAGCAGTAAAACCAGACATGGACATGAGATAGACACTGACTGTTCTGGCCTCAAAAATAGCTGCTAAGTCAGACAACAAGCTCGATTCCATTTCACTGTGGTCATATCTTGTCCGTGACCCCAGAAGGCACTCTACGAGCCATCTTTTGCTGTATTTACTCTGAACTCTTTCTCCTAAGCCTCTGGGTACCCCTAATCCTCTACATATCCTCATGAGTAAAATATCTCTTTATTTCCTGTCTCCTCTTAGCACACTCCTTATTCTACAAGATCCAGCTTACCTGTCACATACTCTAGGGAATCAATCTTTCTTACTTTCTCTTTCTCTTTCTCTCTTTTATAGACATGAGGTCTTGCTCTGTTGCCCCAGGCTGGTGTGCAGTGGCATAAACATATCTCACTGGACCTCAAAGCCCAAGGCTCAAGTGATCCTTCTGCCTCAGCCTCCTGAGTAGCTGAAACTACAGATGTGCTCAGCTACACCCAGCTAATTTTTCTTATTTTTTGTAGAGACAGGGTCTTGTTATCTTGCCAAGGCTGGTCTTGAACTCCTGGCCTCAAGCAATCCTGAGGCTTCAGCCTCCCAAAGTGCTGGGATCACAGGTATGGGCCACTGTGTCCAGCTCAGGGTGATCTTTAGGGACTCCTCTAGGCTGGACCTGCACTCTGCTCTGTGATTCCCTAGCCCTTGTCCCTGTCTTCTTTGTCATAGCTGTTGTCCTGCTGGATGAGAAAGGTCATCTACACCATTGACTTTGTGCTTCAACTCTGTATCCTCAGTGTCCAGCACGTGGTGTGAACAGAGTTGGCACACTATGCACAGAAGACTCAGAGCAGAGAGGTAGGATTTCTATTTAGAAACACACCTACCATTTTGACTAGCATCATGGTTGTGTGGGAGTGTATATTTGTTAAATTTTTCATCAATCTTGACCCTAAGATCTGTGCAGTTTATTGCACATACAATACATCTCAAAAAAAAAATCACCATTAACCTAAAAATCTTCTGCAAACAAAAAGGAAGAAAAAGTGTCCCTAACTATCTGTCATTGCTTTGGCTTTCTAAGGGAGGAGCATGTTTGCTCTGGGATTGCAAGGAGAGTCAAAGAGAGCTGAAATGCTCCTCTAGGAGAAGGCAATAGAATCTGCGACCTCCTAGTGCAGGCAATTTCCTACTAAAGGAAGGCTGTCCCCTTGATGGTGAAGTGTCCGGGAACCCCACGTGGCTTCCACCTTGGTGAGTGAAGCTTTTAAAAGGCCGTTCATAGCTTCTCTTTTGTTTGGTCTTTAAGACAGTAAGTGTTGATATGGCACCAGAGCATTTCTGTCTAGATACACAGCCAGGGTGGTCATCTCAGCTTGGGGCAGGGGTGCAAGCGACAGGGAAGCTTTGAGAAACTGTAACGTGAGGCAGAAATGTGCTGGTGATGTGTCTGAGGTCCGAATATCTGTCCAGGAAGTTCCTCAGCCCTCAGGGAAGCACAGGGATGGGTATGCCCAGGAAAGGGCCCCCAGCATTGTGAATTGGGTGAGCTGGGGTGCAGCCCCTCCCAGGCTGGCCAAGTTGTAAATATGGGCCTAGGGCTGAGACTAAGCTGAGCTCAAGTCCTGGCATGGCCACCTCATAGCTTGAGTGACACTAAGAGAGACAGTTAACCCTGAGAGTCCTGCATCTCTCCTTTTTGAAATAGTCCTAGTCCTTACCTGTTGGGCGCGGGAGGAGGGAGGCAGCCTGTGCTGCTCTGCTCCAGCTGCTGTAACAAAGAACCACAGACTGGATGTCCTGAACGACAGTCGTTTATCGCCTCCCAGTATTTCAAGTCAATGACAGCAAAGCATTAACTCATGGGTGCGGAGCCCTTGTAAGTAAGGGACCTGTGTGACTGCCTAGGCTGCACACCTGTGCCATTGACCTTGGCCTCCTCTTTTCTTTCTTTTTTTTTTTTTTTTTTTTTTATGAGACAAAGTCTCACTTTGTTGCCTGGGCTAGAGTGCCATGGCGTCAGCCTAGCTCACAGCAACCTCAAACTCCTGAGCTCAAGCGATCCTCCTGCCATGACACCATACCCAGGTAATTTTTTTCTGTTTTTAGTTGTTTGTCTAATTTCTTTCCATTTATAGTATAGATGGGGTCTTGCTCTTGCTCAGGCTGATCTCGAACTCCTCAGCTCAAGCAATCCTCCTGCCTTGGCCTCCCAGAGTGCTAGGATTACAGGCATAAGCCACCTTGCCTGTCCTGGGCCTGATCTTGAAACTAATCAGGTGTGTGCTACAGTATCATCTTGAGAAAGGGCTTTAGAAACATCAAAGTGCTGGACTAGAAGATTGAGATCTTCCTGAAGTTGCATGCCTTCCACTTCCTAGCACTTGGGCTATTTGGACTTTTCAAATGAGTTTTCTTACCCTCAGCACTCCCTTCTCATCCTCCGCTCAAGATCCCCTCACCCAGCATAAGGCAGCCTTTCATGTGGGTGTCCCGGAAGGATCATAATCAAGGGGGATCATTCATCCCATGGAGCTTAGACCCACAGCTCTGCTTGTGCCTCTGCACTGGGGCTGGAACAGTCTTGCTCATCCTGCAGCCTGGGGAATCCCAGCATTCCCTAGCAACAAGATCCATCTGCAGCTGTTGCTAGGGAAACCCTGGGATTTCCGTAGCTACTGAGGGCACACCGAACATCTGTGCTCCCACAGCTGCATATATCTGGTGTCAGGAGAAAAGAAGGAAGGGAGCTGATCAGCTACTGTCAATATGGGGCAGAGCCTGGCTTTCTGAATCTCATTACTTGCACAGACAAGCAGGAGTAAGTAGGCCATCACGGGCAGGGCCACTCCTCTAGGCTGATAGTTTTTCCTCACCCACAAGTTTCTAAGAGATGGCTGGTCAATTTTAGTTGTGCAGTCCACTGGGCTCCCACATCCCCTGATGAACCTAGCACAAAAATCACCAGACCACACTGTATCTCTGTATCTGTGTGTCCTTCCGCCTCCTTCATCATGGGTTGCTGTGTCCCCAGTGCTCAGCACAGGGCAGGGATTCTGAATCTTCTTGGTTTTCTGAAGAAAGCCTGTGGGTCTGTTTTCAGAATAATGTTTTTGAATCAAATAAAATAGGCAGGAATACAAAAAAAGAAAGAAACTTTATTGAAATACACTCAGAATATTTCTAAACCTATAATTGTGATACCATAAAATATATGTGCATCTTCATTAATGTGTTAAATAATTAAATCAAATGGCAGGTCTTATAACCACTGTAATTTGGAAGCAGCGACAAGTCTAAAGGATACTTGGAGAGAACTCCTACCACCGTTACTATGACATGAAAGTACCAGGGATTCCTCTTGTTGACAAAGTGACAAGTACTGCTAATCTTCTTGTGATTCGTTGCCTGCATTCATTACCCATAATGCTAACTTTCAGTTAGAGGTTAGTGAACACAAAAATATATTCTTCCACCATTGAATTCCACAGAATCCCTGAATTTCTGGAGGTTGTGAACTCCAGGTGTGGACATTGCCCACTGCATAAGTGAATGTATTCATGCCGGTAGGCCTCAGATGAGTGAGTGTCTCGGCCAAAGGGAGGGAGGCTGTGTTACTCCCAGTCAGTCACCCTGCTCCTGGTGACCTCTTCCTTCAAGAGTAGAGGAATTTCGGCAAGTGACGTTGGGATAACTGGATATCCTTAAGCAAAAGAATGAAGTTGGACCTCACTTTACATGATATACAAAAAATCAATACAAAATCCACCAGAGTACTAAACAGAAGTGCAAAAACTATAAAATGCTTTTCTACATACAACAGAAAAAATTAAGGCATCAAAAGAACAAATAGACAAATGGGACTAAATG
>JAPYYL010000031.1:9483591-9523268 GCA_028534055.1 Eulemur mongoz | reverse complement strand
GAGAAAATTCTTGCAAACCTTATATCTGATAGGAGGCTTACATTCAAAACCTATAAGCAACTTATACAATGGCAAAGAAAAAAAGAAAAAGAAACCACTTAAAACTAGGCAAAGGATCTGAACAGATGTTTCACTGAAGAAGATATACAAGTGACCAACAGGTATATAACAAAGTGCTCAGCATCACTAATCATTAGGGAAATGAAAATCAAAACCACAGTGAGATACTGCTTCACACTTGTTAGGATGGCTACTATCAAAGTGAAATAACAAGCATTGGTGAGTATATGGAGAACAGGAAACCCTTGTACACTGTTGCTGGGAGTGTGAATTGGCACAGCCGTCATGGAAAAAAGCCTGAAAATCCCTCAAAACAATAAAAGTAGAACTATCCTGTGAGCCAGCAATCTCAGTTCTGGTTATATATCCAAAGGAATTGAAATCAGGATTTCAGAGGGATATTTGCACTCCCATGTTCATTGTAGTGTTATTGACAATAGTCAACAAATGGAGACAACCTAAGTTTCATTGATAAATGAATGGATAAAGAAAATGTGAGTGTTATCCAGAAATAAAAAAGAAGAAAATCCTGCCATTTGTGACAACATGGATGAACCTGGTGGGCACTATGCTATGAGAAATAAGCCACGCACAGAAAGACAAATGCCACATGATCTCACTTATATGTGGAATCTAAAGAAGTCAAACTCTTAGGAACATAGATTAGAAAGTTTGTTGCCCAGAGCTGGGGTTGGGAGAAATGGGAGAATTTTGGTCAATGGGTACAAACTTTCAGTTAGATGAATACGATGTGGATATCTAATGTACAACATCATAACTAAAGTTAATGGTAATGAATTGTATACTTGAAATTTTCTAATAGACTAGACCTTAAATGTTCTAGCTACACATACAAAACAGTAACCACATGAGTCAATGTTAATTGTGCTAATCACTTGACAATGTATATGTATATCAAAAGATCAGGTTGTACACCTTAAATATATATAATTTTTATTTGTCAAGAAAAAATAATTTTCATAAGTAGAATAAAATTGGAAGACATATGTTAGCTGATTTTTTAAAAATCTTTTTTCCTCATTTATATTTTATTTGAAGCTATGCATGAGATACAAATGCAATTACACTATCTGACTTTATGATAATGCTGCAGTAATCAAGACACTACGATATTGGCTCAAGGATAGACACATAGCTGAATGAAATTGATCAGAGATTACAGAAATAGACGTACACAAGTAGGGCCTGTAGTTTTACAAAGATCTAAGACAATTAAATTGAAAACAGTTGGTCTGTTCAAGACATAGTATTGTAACAGTTAGACATCCGTGTGTAAGAAATGTATCATATACCTAAATCTTAAATGAAAAACAATAACACTTTTAAAGAAAGCATGGGAGAAAATCTCATGACCTGCCACAGACAAAGAGATCTTGAACACGACATGAAAAGCATGATTCCTAAAGGACAAAAATTCAATTAGACTTCCTGAGAATTAACAACATTTGATCTGAGAAAGACAGAATAAAAGTCAAAAAGGCAAGCTAACAATGGGAAGAATATATTCGCAGATCATATATCCAATGAAGGATTTGTATCTGGAATACATAAAGGGCTTTCAAAACTTGAAAATTAGAAAACAAATGACCCAGTTTTAGTAATGGACAAAATACCTCCATAAGGACTTTACCATAGCAGGCATATAATGGCAAATAAGCACATGAAAGTGGCTTACATCCATTGGCCATTAAAGAAATGCAAATTGAAATAAAAATGAGATAACGTGACACACATTTGGGTATGATTAAAATAAAAGTACTGTGCTAACAAGACAAAGAACAACTTGAATCTCATGCATTAGTGTGAGAAAGTAAAATGTTACAGCCACTGTGGAAAAATATTGGGTTATGTCTTATAAACACACACTTACCATATTACTGAGCAATGCCACTCACACACAAACTGTATGCTCATGAAAAAACTTACACCTGAATATTTATGGCAGCCCTATTCATATTTGCCCAAATCTTCAGAGAAACCACTATCCTTCCATGGGTGACAGATAAACAAACTGTGAAGCAGCCACACAGCGGTACACTACTCAGCAATAAAAAGCAAGGTATTCATATACACAACAACTTGGATCTAACTGAAAGGCATTTTGATGACAAATGTATTCATAACAAAATGAGGAACTATTCATGACAATTACGGTACTTGTTTATGTAACTGGTCACAGAGTGGTAGCTGGTATTTCTAACCACCTTTTACTACCCATTCAGTATTCCTTTTGCTTTCAGCACCTCAGCTGGCTGTGGTTCTTTAGCTGGTGGGGTGATGCAATGTCCATTCTTGTAAGGTCGGCCATTCATAGTCCTACCTGAGTTGGGTTTTTGTTATTTCTCCCTGACCTTAATCACAGGACATGGCAATGCTATGGGGCTCCCTGAGGGATCTGCTGTATTCCAGACATGTTCTTCCTTGCCTCTGTAGAGGAGCAGCAGTCCAGTTTCCCCTTGCTAGTCCAGATCAGTCACCCAAGCCAACACAGCAACTCTTATCCTGTTGAGTCAGAGGCATGAAGAGCCCAAAGTGACTGGTGGCAGTCTTAACTCCATTTGAGTGGAGTCACTGTTGTGTCTCCTGGAGGAAGCATTCCCCCACCTGGAACTAAGACTTCCAGGCCAGCAGAGCATAAGTTTGTTGTGAGAACAGGAAACAAAATTTTTGCTGGTAGGTCACTAGGGGTACAGTGAGTGGTGCCACGTCCACTTCCACCCCTTAATTCCTGGACCTTTGAATCCTAGCTATGACAGAAACCACAACATATATTGGATGCTTATTCAGAGCATATACAGCCTCCTAGAGAATTGTGCCCTGCAAAGTATTGTCAACTTCCTGGTGGTGTTAACTATGACTTGAAAGGCCATTACTCTGTTATTTTTCACAAATACATTTGTTGTGTATCTATACATTTACATGTATATAGCCAATACCTTTATTTTCTTTCCTTCTGTACTCCGTTATTGTGTAAAATACATGTGTTGACCTCCTATCAGTATTTAATTATTGTTGATTTTATGTAATATTATTTAAGTTATGGGATATCAGCACAAGAAAAACCTCATTGAAGGAATTTATCTCCTCTTCTGGGGAAATGATTAGTATATTTCCATTTGTGTGCAGGACAGCTTTATTAAGTTAAGCAGAATCACGACCTTGCTCCTGTCTTTATTTGGACCTTAGGCATGGTCTAAGCAGCTGCGTATAGGTGCTAAGTGGAGACAGGTTTGACTGGTGATGGTTAATTTTATGTGTTGCCTTGGCTGGGCTCAGATAGCTGGTCAAAGCTTGAGTCTCAGAGGGTGTTTTTGAAAGAGGTTGGCATTTCAGTCCATAGACTGATTAAAGATCACCCTCACCAATGTGTCAGCCACTTAGAGTGTCCCCAGAACAAAATAAAGTGGAAGAGGGTGAATTCTCTCAATTTCTGATCTGGGATATCCATCTTCACATGTTCCCAGACCACTCATCTCTGGGTTGCTGGACCTGCAGACTACAGGACTTATACTGGCAGCTCCCCTGCTCCCTGCTATTCTTGCTTCTACTTATGTGGATAATGCAGACTATTACAAGCATGTAGGCCACTGTCTACACAGCACTCTGCTTAACCTAAACCCATGGCCTGAAGCGACCCCTGCCAAACATCAGGTCCAGCCCTGGATCCTGTCCACATACACAGACCCATTTTCCCAGTGAACACCTCCACCGGATGGGCCAGAGCACCTCCCCATCTGCATAGTTCACACAGACCTCATCCTCCCCACTCTTCCTCATCCCATCACAACCAGCTTTTCCTCCTTCCCCCTCACCTTCAGTTAAGGGGTGTGCTTTCCACCTACTCAGCAGCCCCAAAAGTCATATCATTAAAGATTCTTGCCATCATTTCACAGACCCCGTCTTCCTAAAACTCTCACGAGTGTCTCCACCTGACCACCCTCCCTGCAGCAGATTGAAGTAACTGGTCCCCTCTTTTGTTTTATTTACTTGGTGTTTTTCCTTCAATAGATGTTCAATAAGGTTTTGCGGGATGAATGAATGAAGGAAGGAATGGATGGATCTAAATACCAGAGGGTCCCATTGGCTGATTCAAAGTGTGGAGCCTGCCCCCTGCATGGGCCTTCTGCCTTCATGGAATGCACGTGCCACAACTGCTCATCTGTCTTCAGAATTCCCCTGGATGGTCCCTGAGAGTGTCGTTGTGGATGTCTCCTCCCCAGGCACAATCACCGTCTTGTAGGTGTGGATGCTGCCAATAGGATGGGGACTGCTGCTTCCTGCACTGGGCCTCCCATATCTCAGTCAGTGTGACAAGGAAGGGTGTAACCTCCTTTGTCATGGCATGTCAACAGCCAGCCCCTTATGGGCAGAGTTTGGGGTAACTAACCCCAGGGCACCCTTCCTTTAGTTTCCCCTCCAAGCAGCTGCACTGCTGCCTTCCCTTGCCTAGTGCTCTTCCAGGCCTGTGCCACCTGTCGGCATCAATCACCAACCCATCCACCCATGCAGTGGAGTTTGAGGGGGCCCAGAGTACACAGGGGATGAAACCCTAGTTCCCAAGGCATCAAGACAGCTCCCAGCCTGGGACCCCATCCAGGGTTCACCGGACCACTAGAGTGTCAAGACACTTGACTGGACTCAGCCAGAGTGATGCAGGGCACCTGCTAGCTCTTACCGACAAACTTGGGGGCTTCTAAGGGGGCTGGGTGTCTGCATCCACCCAACAGGCCTGGCCACTCAGATCCCCATGCAGTTTCACGCTGGGGATGAATGATGGGCTCCCGATTTCCCAAGCCCATTCATGGGCCTTGTGCTGTCCTCCCTCCTCCCTGCCCCATCCCTCCCTCTGGTCCTTCCCCCACTGGGCTGAGCTCAGGAGGCAAAGCTCTGAGTGCCAGCCTGCCTGGGGCTCTGTGGCCATGGCTTTGCACCTGGTCTCTCTCCTGGACTCTGGCCACCGCTGTCCTTGGGATCCCCCCAACACCCCTCACTCACTGAGGAGTCCTGTCTGCCCTCCTTCCCTGGTTCCCTGTCACTCTGACCAAATCTTTCCTTCACCAAAGAAAGGTACATTGGCATTTCCGATGTGTAAATCAATCCTAGAGGAATGGTCTTACCCAAGACATCACTGCCTGAATCCAGCTTCATCTAGGGGAGGAATTAACCTAATCAGAGACAGTGGAGATGCAAAATAGAATAACAGTGAACAATATTTGGCCACCAAATTTTGTTCATAATTTTCACCAAAATTTAAAAGACTGATAAATAAGATATTTGTTAGTGTGTAGGATGTTCACATAGATTTCTGAGAAAATAAATTCATACAGTGTTTTTGGAATAAAATTTTGAAAATATTTGTAAAAAGTAAACTATGCATGGCATTTACACTGTCATCAAATGTCCGTGTTAATGTATCTGTCTTATTAGAAAACATGCATATTTGCCCAAGGATTTGAGGTTCAGAGATATTATTTCAGTTCTATAAATCATAGCAACGAATGGAAAACAGCTTACATGTTCTTCAGGAGAAGAAAGGATTAGTTAACTGTGACACACAGCTACATTACAGTTCTAGCGAGCAGTTACAAAAGTGAGGGTGGGAAGATCCTGCACCCATCTTATTAAGTGGCAAAGGCATGTGGTGGATCAGTATGTACAAGATACCTGTGGGTATTTAACAGCACTGTATGTTTTCATAGTGCACCTACGTCTAAAAAGACCTATAATAAGGCTTACACTACTACACACCATATTACTATGAACAATAGTGCTGACCTCTGAGAAGGGAACTGAACTGTAGGTGAACTTGGTAAAGAGAGGAATTGTGATTTATCTGTATTTTTAGAAGTTTTGGTAATGAGAATATAGGCACTATTACCTTTGCAATTGAAATATCTAAATAAGCTTGACACCAAAATAATAGCTGTGTATTATTCAAAGTAACCACAAAGTCATGCAAAAACTCTGAAATTTGAATGCCTTAACACAAGAAAAGCTTAGTTTTCACGCATATAAATTCTGATGTGGGTTTTCAGGGGCTTTCAAGTGACCCAAGGGCCCAGGCTGCTTCCTGCTTGTGACTGCACCATCTCACATGGAATTGCCTTCCTTGCCATTGAATGGAGGGAGAATGCGAGCAAATGGCACCCTGGCTCTCCAGTGCCTGGATGGGACAAACACGGCCTCTGCTCATGATGCAGGGAAAAAGGATAGTCACATGACTCTTTCTCATTACAAGTGGACTGCACTGTTCCCATGTGCCCAGGAAGGGGAGGAAGACAACATGTGTAAGAGCACTTAAAATCCTTGCCACAAACTGTTACATAGTAGGTGCCCAACAAAAAGCAACAGCTATAACATATTATGACAACACCCTTCATTGCTGGGAGGAGTTTCTGAGAAGGCCAGATTTTGCCCAAGCTCTCCAACTTTTTAAAGTACCTACTACATGACAGGTGCTTTCAATTGCAGGATCACATGTAGTTTTCCAAGGATCCTGTAAATCTCAACATGAAGGCTTTGTCTTCTTCACTCAATGGCACTTTTCTGCACTATCCTTTGCAGCACCATCTGTCATCCTAGTAGGCTGAGGACTTTCTCTTTCCATTTGATGTAGGGGCAAAATCTTAACCTGTGAGTCTCTGCTACTCTCTGCATGACTGAACATCTGCACAGGATGTCCTTAGACACACTGAAAGCCTGTCCTTTCCTATGGGGCAGATACAAGGAGCAGAAGCAGTGGAAAGATGGTTATTTCTTCATTTTTAGCCTGAGCTGGCATGTCTACTAGGGAACCATTTTTTTCCTTCCTTGGAGAATACCTGAGTTTCAGGAATTCAGCTTCAAGAGATATTTGCTTCACAGTGATTTCCATAGTCTTTCCACATTTACCAATATAAAGGAGGTACTATGAACTGAACTGTGTCCCCTTGCCCCAAATTTATATGTTGAAGCCCTAAGGCCCAATGTGATGTATGTGTAGATAGGGCCTTTCAGAAGTAATTAGGGACAAATGAGGCCATGACGATGATACCCTGATGATGGGGTTAGTGCCCTTATAAGAAGAAACATCAGAGAGCTTTCTTGCTCTTTCTGTCTTTCTCTGCCATAAGTACACACAGAAAGGGCAGCTGTCCACAAGCCAGGAAGAGAGCCTTCACCAGGGATCAAATCTGCCAGTACCTTGGTCTCAGACTTCCCAGCCTCCAAAACTGTGAGGAATAAATATCTGCTGTTTAAGCCTCACAGTGTATGGTATATTGTTTTGGCAGTCTAAGCTGAGTAATATCGGAGGCTTTAGTATTTGACCACCCCAAAAAGCTCTTTAATTTATGTAAGTGCTCATTGGCCCATTTCAAATAAGGCACCCCATTAATACCTATTGTAAATATCGGGGGTGATTTAAAAACTTTCTCTCTAACTTCAGTGTTATATTTCAGGAACTGGTGAATTATGGGCCAAATCAGACTCCACTCAGCAGCTTATTTGGAAAATATTGGGGAATGTATTGAAGGTCCAACAGGACAATCAGTTGTCTAAATCTCACTATTCAAATTCAAAGGGACCTTTGCTATCAGAGGGGCTCAGTGTGAGGGAGAGGGACAACTAAGGGCCTTCTGCAGAGAGTAGAAATACTCTATTTCGGGGGAGGAGAGGTAATTCTGGGCAGTGCCACTGGTAGCAGGGCACAGCTTTTAGAGGATGCAGCCACAGAGAATTGGGCAGCAGGCCAGATCCAGAGTTGGAAAGGCAGGCCCACGGGGCAAGACTCAGGAAAGGGCACAGTAATGCAATAAATTACTTATAATGCACAAAAATCCTGGCCTTTGGGCAGGTTTTGCTCTCAAGGAAACACATACAATCCCTACATTGTATTTGGTTCACATTGCCATCCTTCTTCTTGCCTGAGTCATTGCAGGATGCCATAAGGAAATACTATACACTGGGAGCTCAAACAACAGACATTTATTTTCTCATAGTACTAGAGTCTGGGAATTCTGAGACCAGGGTGGCAGGGTAGTGGGTGTCTGGTGAGGACTTCCTTTCTGGGTTAAAGATGGCCACTTCTCTGTGTGTCCTCATGTGCCAGAGCAAGACAAAAAGAACCAGCTCCTTCTCTGGTGTCTCCTCTTGTAAGGGCACTAATCCCATGATGAGTGCTCCACCCTCCTAGCCTCAACCAAACTGAATTACCTCCAAAAGTCCCTATCACCAACGACCATCACATTGGGGCTTAGGGATTCAATGTATCAATTTTAAGGGACACATTTCATTCCATAGAACTTTTCATAGGCCTGCTTTTAGTACCTGGACCACAGTCCTTGTTTTGCTTGCCTGAGAACCATTAAAGAATCATGAGAAGATAAATGAAGCAAGACCAAGGTTTACTTCAGGGTTGGAGGTGTGGAAATGGTGTGGGCTCTAGATGAAATCAGACCATATGCATTAGTTTTTTTGGGCTGCCATGACAAGGTGCCATGGCCTGGGGGGGTTAAACAACAGAAATGTAGTATGTCATTGTCCTGGAGCCTGGAAGTCCACGATCAAAGTGATGGCAGGGTCAGTTTATTCTGAAGCCTCTTTCCTTGGTTTTGGAGATGGCTGTCTTCTCCCTGCGTCTCCACAGGTCTTCCCTCTGTGTGTGTCTTTGTCCTAATCTCCCCTTCTCATAAGAACACCAGTCATTAAATTAGAGGCCACCCTAATGACCTCATTTTACGTCAATGACTTCTTTAAAACCGTATCACCAATACAGTCACAGTCTGAAGTACTATGGGTTAGGGCTTTAGCATATGCATTTTAGGAAAGACATCATTTTGTCCATAAGGGCAGGAGATCTAGTCCCAATCCTGTTGCTTACTACCCACATGGTTATGAGAACCTACCAAGTCCTGTGAGCCTGAGGTTCTTCATCTGGGAAATAGCTTTGATAGGATCTGTCTGGTAGGACTGTTGGAATGTGTGCAATGCCTGTAAAGCATCACACACAGTGTCTGGCATATGTTAGACATTTCCTGATTGACAGTTATTTGCATTACTAGTATATTTGGACCTCAGATTCTACTACTCTTACCTCTGAGAATTTTCTTTTTGCTAGTGTCTTTATTAAGTAGAAAACCTCTGAGTATTCAGTGCAACAGAACAGGGAATTCCAATTCAGCCAAAAATGTTGCTTCATGGATAAAACTCAGTAAAAATTCCCTGCTAGTTGATTTACTATTTAATTTGGGTGTGGGGGAGTCTTCCCCAGCTGGATACAGCTCAAAGCTCCTGGCATCTGAGTCAAGGGCCAGCTCCTTCCCTCCCTCCCAGCTGCTTTTCCAGCCAAACAGCTTTTTTAAATCCATTTCATCACCACCCAAAATCTAAGCCCTTATAATTAGCCAAATTACACTTGAGATAACCTAATTAAAATGCCGTTTAAATAGGGTCAGCTCTGGCTCTACCAGCCAGGCAGATGTGTACCTGGCCAGTGGCTTGGAGGCCTCACTTCGTGGGAGATTCACCCTATCTCTCAGGGAATTCCTGCAGAAGATGATTATCACTCACCTGGCTCTTGCAATGTGCTCAGCCACAGTGGGACAAGAGCACAGGTCACCTTTCACACCCACCCCAGCTGGAGATGCCTGTCTGCTCTGCTCAGCACCCAGAAGGAACTGCTCAGGGCAGTTCTTCCTTCCAGGCTTTGCTCTCAGCCCTAAGTCACAAGTCACATGGTCTGACAGTCTCGCCTTGCCACCACCCAGCTTCATTACAACTAACTCCCACAAAAAGAACTGCAGTTTCCCCAATCCCCAAAACTCCCTGACTCAGAGCACTCACACTCCACTGCTCTCAGAGAAGCGCCACCCTTCAACCCTTCTGTCACTTGTTCTTTAGGACTTAGAGGACATCTCATCAACTTAATTATATGACTTCAGCTCCCAGACTCTCTAATTCTATAGGAAGGGTTGGGTATGGCTTACCATAGTGTCTCCGTTAACCCAAGGCCTTTCAAAGAGCATACGGTCAATGAATAATTGGGGAACAAATGTGCCAGTGAGCAGTGGCTCTTGTTTATTGAGATTAAATTTCCCCTACCTTCTCAAATAAGCCAAGCAAATTCATATACATACATATATTTTAATTTTACAGAAAATCTCGCCAAAAAGGATAAGATGGCAATAAAGAAGTGTCATTAAATTTTATTTCTCTATTTCATAACTCTATATATTTAAATGCAAAGTTCTTTCACATTTCCATGAAATTTCCTATTGCAATGACATTCCAATTCCACCTTTTCCCGAGCAGCAAAATGAAATGGAAGGTGTCAACATTTCTTTTACAAAATGGAAAACTCTTACTTTTCATAAGCAAAATTACATGTGTGGTCAATATCCCCCAACTTAGATGCTAAAGCTAATTAAATCTTGTGTGAAAAAAACAAAATTTGAAAAATTCCAAAAGATATTCAAAGATTAATATGCAAATGACTCAAATGTAACAGGAACACAAAAGGTTATGCACTGGTGGTTTCCCCAAATTACTGTGACCCTCCACTACTATAAACACTGACTGCTCTCTTCAAACACAGAGTAAAGAAAGGACTCATTTCTCATGGGGCAGGAGGAGCTGCTGGAAGGGGATCTGGATATGCACTGGCCCTGCCCCCCCTTGGTACTGGCTGCAGCTCCTGCTCACTCCCTCTCTACTTCATCTCTAAAAGCCTCTTCAGACAGGATTGGGAAGGATTTGGGGTTTCCCTGATTGAGCTTGGCCACATGCTTAAGGACTTTCATCTTGCTGGTTTCAGCATGGGCCTGGGACCCCACAGGAACTCATAACATGCAGGATCACTGTTGGGTACCTGCCGGTGCTCCAGATACTCTTCCTGCTCCCAATCCTGGGTGATGAACTTCTGGGGCTCCCCGTAGATGTAAGGCTCACCCCCGGAAGGCACTCCCATCACACACAGTGCATCCCAGATGACCTCCTCCCGGGTGCAGTTGTCCATGAAGATCACACCCAGGATCATTATCAGGAGTCCAGCCTTGGGAAAGTGCTATCATTCAGCTCCTCACTCTAGGTGAGGCCCAGGGCAGTGACAAGGATGTAGGAGTGGTTGGCATGATCCACTTCCTTCACATCAATGCCAAAGAACAGCTGCATGCACGTGAAGGCTTTGATGAAGATCTCAGGGAAGTGGTCTTGCTAATCTCTGATGACAATATTCAGCATTTCTGCCTCAGTGATCGGCTCCTTCATTCGATACTTCAGGAGAAGGAAATCAACCAAATCAGACATCTTCTCTTCCAGCTCCTCTTGCAGCATGGACGGAGGGACTGCCAGGTCCTGGGAGG
This sequence comes from Eulemur mongoz, assembly GCA_028534055.1. Lineage (NCBI taxonomy): Eukaryota > Metazoa > Chordata > Mammalia > Primates > Lemuridae > Eulemur > Eulemur mongoz. Next base: position 9,511,848 of record JAPYYL010000031.1, on the reverse strand, counting down.
TGGTTAGCCCCTCCTCTGGTTCAGTGATGGATCCCTCATTGCTGTGGTCTCTGAATTGGAGGCCAGGCCAATGGAGGAGGAGGCTGCTCCCTGAGGACTCTGGGGAGGACCCAGTGTTGCAGTGGCAACCTCCTTCAGGTTGCCTGGGGTCACAATAGAGGAGGAGCCAGCTGCCCCCTTCTCCTGACCCCCTGGATGCATGTGTACACAGCAGGCCCTGGACAACTGTTTGGGCCAGGAGGCCTTTATTAAGCCTGAGGCACTGACTCCTGTGAGGGTGGTGGCAGCACTGAGGCATGATGGCTCTAGTCTGGGTCAGCAATCAGGAGTGTGGGCAGAAGTCGGTTGATGGGGACCCACAGACCTGGGAAGAGAGAAAGCATGTCAGTGGCCTCAGTGAGAATGACACCCTGAGGGCTCTTACAAAGTGCAAACTACAGGCCTTCTCCTTAGGTGATGCCCTGAGGCCTCCCAGGGCTCCTCTCCTCCTGGTCAGCCTGTCCCCTGAGCACATGAACATGAAAAGGAGATGGCTCCTCAGGGGCTGCTGGACTGCAGAGTGTGAGGCTCCAGGGCTGACAGTGGGTGAGCGGGGCCAGGCACTATTGGGTCCCCTCTGTCCTGGGGAGGGCAGAGCCTCTGGGAAACATTCAGAGTGTGTACCTCACTTTGACCCCTGATGCGGCCTGGGCCTCCTCTGCTCCGTGCCCTGGGCTCTGGTCTGGGTAGCAAGTAGGAGTGTGGGCAGAAGCTGGATCATGAAGAGTGACAAGCCTGGGGAGAACGGTAGGATATCAGTGGACTCAGTGAGAAATATAGACAGGGAGGCTCTAACAAAGGCTTGTCCTACAGGCCTTTTCCTCCTAGGGCTCCTGTCCTCCTGATCAGCCAGTCCTTTAGGCACCTGAATGAAGAACTGAGATGGGTCCTCAGGGATAGCGGCCTGCAGAGCATGAGGCCCCAGGGCTGACAGTGGGTGGGTGGGGCCAAGCACTGTGGGGACTTTTGTGTGCTGGAAATGGCAGGGCCCTTGGCACACATTAGAGTGTATACCTCACCTTGACTCCTGGCATGGCCTGGGCCTCCTCTGCTCTGTGCTCTGAGGACACGGCCTCAGACCAAGGTCTCACCATGGGTACCTGGAGCCCCTGTAAGGGGAAGTGAGGGGACCTCATGCTGCAGATACATGCACAGCCTTGGTACCCCTAGCACTGTCAGGAGGATGGGCCAGGCTCTGTGAGGTCCCCACCATTCTGGGGTAGATGGTCTCCTCCCTGCTCACTCAGGGCCCTCACATTCTGCATGCACGGCCCTAGACTCCACCCTCTGCTCACCTGAGAAACTCTCAGAATAAGAGCTCACATCCCTGATACAGAGCAGAAGGCAGTGAGTGGGCCCCACATCTCCCAGGGATGACTGCAGGGCCAGGGTAAGACTGTTCTGGGGTGGGGGTTACCTCAACCCACCCTAAGGGTATTTACCTTTAATCCTGGCAGGCCTCGACCCAACCCTGCTGACTTGACATGGTCCATCTGAGCTCAGGCCAAGCTTTTCCTCCTGAGCATGCCCCTCCCCCGAGTACCCTGAGAGCCAAAGCTAGCCATGTATTGCTTCTCTCACCTATATCCTTGGGGGGCTGAAAACAGAGAAGCCATACTCTCTGGGATCCCTTCTTTTCTGAGGCTGGTAAGTACCTTCAGTCCTCGCTAAGGGTATTTATCTTGACTTCTGACAAAACCTGGGACTCCTCCCTCAGCTGTTGTGAGGCTGCACCACTCAGAACAAGGTCCTCTCCTCCCTGACATGCTCCCCAGGTAGAAGTCTGTGGCAAGCACAGCTGGTCACCCATGCTTGGTTCCTCCCAGGGCCAAAAAATGACATAGGGGATGGATGGGCACTCTCTATCGGGGGCACCAGGTCCCCTCACTCATTCACCTGTGTCCTCACCTTGATGATGCCTAGCAGCCCTGGGACTCTTTCCTGTGCCGACCTGGAGCTGCGATCCTCAGTCCAAAGTTGTGACCACACTCAGCCCCTTCAGGCAGTAGTGAGGGAGCACCAGGTCTGGCCACCCTGCTTAGAGCTTCCAGGGCTGACTGTGGGGACAGGGTGTTTCTGTGAGGCCTCCACTGTTCTGGAGTGGGGTGCCCCTTGTCCTCCCTCACACCAAGGTGTTCACCTTCCTCATGGCTGTAAAGAAGTGTGGATGTACCATGTGTGGCCACCCTGCCCAGGGTCTCCCAGGGATGAAAGCAGGGTCAAGGTTGGGGCCCCTCTGTCCTGGGATCCTGAGTCTCCATCCACCTCTTGTTTCCCAGTAGGGTCTGGGCATCTCCCTCTGCTCGCCTGAGGCCGTGCTCTCTATACCAAGTCCCTACCCTCCCTTAGACCCAGAGGTGACTGTCAATATGCACATGCCAGGCCACTCTGCATGAGGCCTCCCAGGGCTTATGGCAAGGACAGGCATCTGTGGGGTTCCCCCCATCCTGAAGCCTATGGCTGCTTCCCTTCCTCTTATCTCTGTGTATTTATTGTGGCTGTCTCATACAGCCTGCGTCCCTTCCACTCAGAAAAATGCACTTACTTCTCTCTAACCCCTGAGGTGTAAGTCAGTGGCCTCCACACCCAGGGCCATCCCAGCAATGACATCGGGGTGGAATGGGATTGGCCGTGGGAGACCTCAGTCCTCCCTCAGGGTCCTGACTTTGATGCCTGGCAGAGCCTGGACACCCCTCCCCTATGTCCTTGGTCAGCCCGAGTTCACAGCAGGCTCTGACTCCTAGAGTCCTCTAAATACTAAGGGGGAGGGACTTAGCCTGACAGGTCTGCCACAAGGTGGCCCAAGGCTGACAGCACGGGAAAGATGGATTATTTTGGGAATCTTTACCTGGGATGGGGGCCCCCTCAGTCCACCTTTATCATCTCACTTGACTCTGCATAGAACCTGGGCCCTCTTGCCTAGGGCGATCTGAAGCCTCCCCCGAGACCAACGGCCTCACCTCTGTCAGCCCCTCAGAGGCAAGTCAGTTGGCATTACATTCGGGCCCCCTACCCCATGGCTTTCACTTTTGCAGGCTGACAGCAGGAACAAGTGGACTACTGGGCCCCCTATCGGGATGTAGCGGGTCCTCTCAATCCTCTTTTAGAGCTCTGCCCTGTATGGAGTTGAGACAGTCCCGGGCCATACCACGTTCCAACTCCCAGAGTCCCCTAAATCCTAAGGGTTAGGGACTCAACCTGACAAGTCTGTCCCAGGGTGGTCCACTGCTGACAGCAGGAGCAAATTTGGATTATTTTGGAGTCCCTCTACCTGGGATGGTGCCCCCTGAGTCCACCCTTGTCATCTAACCTCACACCTAAGAGAGCCTAGGCCCTCTCCCCTCTGCTGAGGTGAAGCCTACGTCTCAGACCAACCCCCTCACCTCTGTCAGCCCCCCATATGGACGTCGGTGGATGTCACAGCTGGTCCCCCACACCCGGGGTTCACCGAGCTTCCCTGAGCTTCCCCAATCTGACAGGAGAGGCAGACCTGGATTATTTGGGGAACCTTTACCAGAGGGCAGTTCCCTCAGTGCCCCCTCACCATCTCGCCTTCACTCCTCACAGAACCTGGCCGCTCTCCTAACGGTTGACTGAAAGTCTGGACCTCAGACCAAGGGCTTCACCTCTGTCAGCTCCCCAGACGCAAGTCGGTGAATGTCACATCCAGCCCTGAACCGAGTTTCTCACGGGTGACAGAAGGACAAGAATCGAATGTGGGCCCCCCTACGAGGATGTGGCAGAGCCTAGATCTCCACCCACTATGGCCCACAGTTGACCCTGGATCACATCAATATATGACTCCTAGAGTCCTTTGTGTTCTAAATGGGAAGGGATCAGCCTGAAAAGTCTGTCTCAGGGTGGCCCAGGGCTGACAGCAGGGGCAGAGCTGGATTATTTGGGTCCCTCTGCCCTCTGCCAAGCTGAAGTCTGGACCTCACACCAAGGCCCTCACATCTGTCAACCCCTCAGGCAGAAGTGGGTGGACATCACTGATGGCAGAGGCAGGGATGGAGCCCCACTGTCCTAGAGTCAAAGGTTCCAGTAGTCCTCCTTCAGTGTCTCACCTGGACTGCCGGCAGAACCTTGGACTCTGTCCACACTGCAATGAGATCTCCCACAGCTGACCACTAGTACAGTGCTGGGACCCCTTTCATTCTGGAGTCCAGGGCTGCCTTGGTTCCTCCTCAGGGCCCTCACCTCGATTCCTACTGAGGCATGTGACACCTCCCTGGGCTAACCTGAGTATGCCCAAGTAGACTAAGGCGTACACTGCCATGAATCCCTTGAGTCAGAACTTCACCTATACAGGTCAACACCTGTATTGTCGAGAATTGAGGGAGTGGTCAGCCTGAAAACTGTGCCTGGAGTGTTCCAGGACTGACAGGGCAGAGATGGATTCTTTGGGACTTCTATGTTCTGGGGTGAGTGGACACCTCAGTACTCACTCATGAGAGCCCTCATCTTTGCCCTTGGATTCTTGATTAAATGCTCCGTGGGAAATGTGCTTTCCTTTCCATGTAAGACCATTTGTCCAGCTGCAACCTTTGTAAAAAATGACTCCAAGTCCCAAGCTAGATGTTAAATGGGGAGCTGTTGCATCCATCACCAAGTGTGAGCAGTCGTATATGTAGTGTACACTTATTCAAATCTCTTCTGTGTCTAGGTTTTGTACAATTTTATTTAACTTCTATTGTTTATGATTTTTCTTTAGTAATTGGTCCTACTTGGAAAAATGTCTATTTTATAAGTATTTTCAAATAATTGTGTTTTGACAATTATCTCTACTGTTATCTGCTTCATTATTTCTGCTTTTATCTTCATTATTTCATACCTTCTACTAACTTAAGTTGCATATGGTATTTATTCTTTATTTTCCTGAACTGGGCAGGTGTTTTAAAAATTTTTGTTGTCTCATATATTTAAGGCTATCTATTTCCCTCTGAGTATCACTTGGGCTATATCACACAGTTAGTGTTATATAGCTTTATGTGTATGACTTGAATTTTTTACAAGTTGAATATATTATTCTATTACTTATGCTATTAAAAATTTCAATATTTATCCCCAAATGAGGGGTGTAAAATTATTTTTGAGAAGATTGTGAAAAGGATGATAGAAATAGAATGTCATTTCGAGGAGATTTCATGTTCCAAAGGCATTGTATTTTGTTTTATTTTTTCGTTAAAGAACAGTTTCAAACATATTTAAATGCTGTTGACAGATTTGGGTTTATTGCAGGAATGCAAAGAAGTTTAACACGAGAAGATCAATCAACGTAACTGGCCATGTGAAAGAGTCAAGGATTTTCTAGGAAAATAGAAAACTCTATCAATATTTAATACAGAGGGAATTTAATGCACAGGACTGATTCCACAAGTGATGGAGAAGCCAAACAAGGGAGAGTTGGAGAACCCAAAATTAGCCACATGAAGAAGTCAATCTCACCTCTAGGTCTGAAGGAGAAACAGGAATTTAGCATTAATGGAGACTAGGTATTGGGTTCAACAGGATCTGAAATCATGGTGGGACTATCTGATGGTGGATGGAGCCATGGAAATTGTAGCCACTGAAGAGGAAGTTACTTGATGCAAAAGAAGGAGCAGAAAAACTCCTAATTGCTCTATCTTCCTGAACCAAAATGGCAACCAAATGTTGGTAAGCCTTGGAAGTGGAGCCTTCAGGATTCAAATCCTGTATAGTAGGGACAGAGTAGGAGAGAATGAGAGCTGGATCTGGGAGCAAATAGTCCCAGGTCTGGCTAAGTATAGTAACAGATGGAAGGAGACAAATCATATCTACAGGAAACTTGTTAATTTTTTTTATAAATTTTAGGTTTTGGGGGGCACAAGGTGAATTCTGTTGTATGCATATATTGTAAAATGATCAAGTCTGGGCTTTTGGTGTTCCCATCACCTGAGTAGTGTACACTGTGCCCCACAGGTAATTTTCCATGCCTCACTTCCTCCCACCCTCACCCTTTGGAGTCTTCAATGTCCATTTATACCACTATGTGTGCTCTTATGTAGCCATGGTTTAGTTTCCACTTATAAGCGAGAATATGGAGTACATATTTTTCTGTTCCAGAGTTACTTCTCTTAGGATAATGTCCTCCAGTTCCATCTAAGATGCTGCAAAAGACATTATTTCACTCTTTCTTATTGTTGAATGGTACTTCATGGTCTGCGTGTGTGTGTGTGTGTGTGTGTGCACATATATATATATGTATATATATATATGTATATATCTCAATTTGTTAATCCATTCAGTTGTTGTGCACTTAGGTAGATTCCATATTTTGCAATGGTGAATTGTGCTGTGATAAACATATGAGTAGAGATGTGTTTTCTTTTCCTCTGGGTATATACCCAGTACTGGGTTTGCAGGATCAATGGTAGATCTCCTTTTAGTTCTTTGAGAAAGTTTCATACTAATTTACATTCCCAGCAAGAGTGTATAAGTGTTTCATTTTCACTGAATCCACACTAACAACTAATGCTTTTTGACTTTTTTATAATGGACAATCTAATTGAAGTAAGATGGTATCTGATTGTGGTTTTAAATTGCATTTCCTGGGTTACAGTAAATTTAAACATAATTGTATTTTTAAAAAATTGACATACATTCACAACAAAAAGTGATATTTCTCAAAGCATAAAATTTTTTTCTACACCACCCTCTCCCACAAAGTGTAAAGTTTGTATCCATGAGTCTTTGCTGATAAGTAAGTGACTGAACAAATAGAGCTGAAGAGATAAATCTGAGCAGAAGAATTGCAAATCAGTTGTGTAGCTACTTCATAGTTTTCAAGTGTTGGCTGGGCACAGTGACTTTCTTCCCAAGAAAATACAGTGTGGAAAAGGGGCAAAGGACTAAATTTACTTTGGGGAAGCCTGAAAAACTCTCCCTCTACCAGGTGATCAAGATTGATATTCACAGTGATAAGTGTCAGGTAGATGGGAGGGGGAAGGAGGTGATGGGTAAATTCCCACCAAACGCGTGCAGTACATTGTGTGGCGGATGGGCACCCTTGTGGCTCTGACTCTGGCGTTGCAAAGTCGGTATATGTAACCAAAGCATTTCCACCCCCGTAATATTCTTAAATAAAACAAAACAGTGATAAGTCATTGTTGGTGGTATGTATCTTTGATATGATGTCATGAGAATAGCACTTTATCTCTGTGGTGCCCCCCTTTCCAAACCCACAGTACCAACTAACCATGAAAAAATCATTAGCAAAATTCCAAAAGAGGGGCATCCTACAATATGCCTGACTAGTACTCCTCAAAAGTGTCAAGGTCATCAAAAACAAGGAATGTCTGAGAAACTGTCATAGCTAAGCGGAGTCTAAGAAGGTGTAATGGCTAAATATCCTGTAGAATCTTGGATAGGATACTGGAACAGAAAAAAGACATTAAGTAACAACTAGGAAATCTAAAGAAAGTGTGGACTTTTTAAAATAACATTGTATCACTATTGGTTCATCAGTTGTAAACAATGTACTATACTAAGAGGTTAATTAATAGGGGAAAGTGAGTGTGGGTTATGTGGGAACTCTCTGTACTATGTTTCCAATTTTTCTGTAAATCCAACACTATTCTAAAATAAAAAGCTTGTTAAAATGGAGAAAAAGAAAAGCCAACTACATAAAGAATATGTGTGAAGAACCTACAGCAAACATGGTACACATATGGCAAAATTTGAAAGCTTTCTCTTTCAAAGTGAGGATGAGACAAGGATTACTCTCATTACCATTTCTCTTCAATATTTTGATGGAGATATTGTCCATTGCAGTAATGAGAAGCAGAAGAGATAGCAATTCATAATATAAGAAATACATTGTCCATGATTAACAGATGATTAGACTGTTTGTGAAGAAAATCCAAAAGAACTATGGTTAAACTATTCTGTCAAAAAAAAGTGAATGACAATGTTTCTTGGTATAACATCAATATACAAAAAGTAAACTTTGTTTCTGCAGCAACAAATAGTATGAAATGAAAATGGAAGTCAGCAAAATCTGGTTTGTAGCCTATCATATCAAAATATTAAATATTGAAGGGTAAATATAGCCAAAGTGCGTTTAGCAACTCTATGGAAAAAATATAAAACACTATTTAGATATATTAATAAACACTTAACTAAACATAAAGTATAATATGATCATGTATATGAAGATTCTGTTGGTTAAAGATATTAATTCTCCTTAATTAATCTACAGATTAACTGCAATCTAAATAAAAAAATCGCAAAGGCTTTGTGGATGAATATGTCTGTTTATGTGCATATCTATGTGAAATGTGACCCAAAGGAGTGTAATATTTAAATTGGCATGAAACAGGACAAGCATAGCCAAGACAGCCTTTAAGAAATAGAGGAACATAAAACTAGTTACTCTACAAGATGAGTAAGAATTATTAAAATGCTAGAGTAATTAAATATGTGGTATCTGTGCCGTGGTTGACAAGCAGATCAAAGGAAATGGCATACTCTTCAAACAGATAGGCTTATATATGGACCGTTGATTAACGAAAAAGGTGCAACTGCAGAACGGTGGGGAATCACAGTAGTTTTACTAAATGACAGTTAAACAACTGGATCTCCATGTAGAAACCCCAATGCAACTGGAATTCTTCTGAAGCTACATAAAAATCAAATGCAGAGGGATTAAAGGTCTATTTCTTCAATTGTTGTTATAAAACATTTCAAAACACACAAAACTATATTGAACAGTTGAATGAACCTCACATTGTGGGTCAAGTAGGGCTTTGAAAATGCTGGAGGGGAAAGGAGCTAGAGTCTGGGGACATCATTCAGTGCCAGAAGGGATGGAGATGGGGAGAAAGAGAGGGGAGAAAGAGAGGAAATGGTAGCTCCTTCTGCTCCCTGTGTTTGACACAGATGGCCTTGTTACCATCATGGGCCTTAAATTTCAAAGAGCTGGACCTGGTGGCTAGAGGCAGCCTGAGAGAAGGCTACCTGGACCAATGATGTGCTCATTTGACTTCCCACCGCACACCTTGTTGGCCACTAGAGCCCTAGAACTCCAACAATTGTGACTTGATATATGAGTCCAGAGACTCCTGACAAGGGATGTTGGACTGACCAGACCCAGGAGGGCTTTACTGGCTTAGAGGCAACGCCAAGTTTTCCACATGCGTTGGGAGCAGAGTACTGCCTTCCTCCTCACCTGGATGAGAGTTCTTGATGGAGGGAGGGGCTTGGGGGCTTTGGCTACTCTTTTTGTTTGGCTCATTTCAAGGTGTACCACAGATGCTGCTCTTTTGCAGAAATCCCTCTCTGCACACCCCTTCTAATAGAATTTGTAGTACTTGATGGAACAAATGAGTGTATCTCTCCTTCCTTCAGTCAGAGGTACTCTAAATGCGGAGGGGTAAGTATCATGGGATGACACTTAACTCAGTCCAAGTGGGCAGGGGACCTCCAGAAATACCAGTGCTAGGGCTTCCCCTACTAGCATGGGAAAGACCACCGGTCTGGGGAGGATTCCCCCAACAGTGTCTTTCACAGAGTAGAAGTTTTAATTTTAATAATGTCTAACTTATCAAGTTTTTCTTTCATGAGTCATGCCTTTGGTGTCATATCTAAGAAGTCATTGCCAAATCCAAGTTCACATTGATTTTCTTCCATGTTATCTTTCCAAAGCATTATAGCTTTGTGATTTATGTTTAGGTCCAGAATAAATTTTGAGTAAACTTTGTGAAAGGTGCACAGCAAGTGTCTTTCTCCTTGCTGAGATCAGGTGTACTGTAAATGTGGAGAGTACAAGCATCATGGGATGATATTGAACTCATTTCGAGTGCGCAGGGGGCCTCCAGGGATACCAGTAGCGGGGCCTCCCATGGCAACACATGAACTGTCACCAGTATGGAGAGGGGTGTTAGGGAAGTGTCTTAGTGAAGACCCTCCACCATTAAAATGGTATTATAATGGCATTTGGAGCTCCTGGTTTGAAAGACTTTAGGTTTGCAGTCACTTTCTGAATGAGAATATATTCACTCAAAATGGAGCCACAGGGTTTTGGGCTGAGTGGTCCTGTAGCAGGGAGAGCACCATCTCCATTATTCCATCTACCCAAGGGTAGTTAGTGGCCCAGATTAACACGTGCTCCCACCTCTGCTCCACATACTTCCTTTCGGCTGCCCTCACTCTGGACATGGTCCTCGGCAGAATTCAGGAATTCCAAGACTCCAGAAGAGGTTGACTTATGGTTTTGTGAGAGATTTCACAGAAGGCCTGGGTCGTCTCAAGATCCACTCTGTTCAGGACCAACTCAGCTGTTGTGGAGTTGAGTTTTCTTTCTTCCCTGGGTGCATTAGCCTTTCTTGTAGCCAGAATAGGATATACAACTTGTGATGGTTAATTTTAGATGTGGAATTGATTAGGTTAAGGGATGCCCCGGTAGTTGGTGAAGCATGATTTCTGGGTGTGTCTGTGAGGGTGTTTCTAGAAGAGATCGGCATTTGATTTAGTGGACTAAGTAAGGAAGATTTGCCCTTACCCAGTGTGTCCAGGCATGATCTAATTGGCTGAGGCCCAGATGGAACAAAAAGGCAGAGGAAAGGGAAGTTTGTGCACACTCTCTCTCTCTCTATCTATCTCTCTCTCTTCCAGAACTGGGACACCCTTCTTCTTCTGCCCTTGGACATCAGAATTTCAGGCTTTCTGGCCTTTGGACTCTTAAACTTGCAACAACATCTGCTCTGGGGTCTTGGGCCTTTGTCCTCAGACTGAGAGTTATACCATCTTCTTCCCTGGTTGCAAGTCCTTCAGACTTGGACTGAGCCATGTTGCTGGCTTTCTGGTTCTGCAGCTTGCAGATGGCCTACTGTGGGACTTCTCATCCTCCAAAATTGCAAGAACCAATTCCCTTAATCAATCTCCTCTCATATCTGTATCTATCTGTCTATGCATCCTATAGGTTCTGTCTCTCTAGATAACTCTGACTGATACACAATCTTTGAGTTGAAGGTGGAAAGCTTACACAATAAAGTTCTGCTCCCGTACCTGGAGATAACTGATGTCCGAGTGTCACTCCTGGCCCCTGTGACCTCTGGGATTTTGGTACTACAGCACATCAGGAATAGCAAAAGGGCTGCTTTTCCTTTTCTTGGGGGGAAGGGATGGGGAAATGACTGACTGGAGCTCCTTCTGTGCACTACCCACAGTAGATAGCTCACGGATGAATAGAAATGTTTGGGAAATTTAGGATATGTTGATTGCTTTTGTGTCAAGGTTAAAGATGAGAAGACTACTGCAAAAAGGGGCCTGAGATTTGCATCAACATGGATGGAACTGGAGAACATTATGTTCAGTGAAATAAGCCATGCACAGAAAGACAAATTTTGCATGTTCTCACTGATATGTGGGAGCTAAATAACAGAAACATCTCATGGAAACAGAGAGTATGAAGATGGTTATCAGAGGATAAGGGTAGTGAGGGGAGGGGGACAAGGTGCGGTTGATTAAAGGATGCAAAAATATAGTTAAATCGTAGAGAGAATGAACACCGTTTCATAGCACAACAAGATGATTATAGTCAACAATAAGTTAGGGTTGCATTAAAATAGCTATTATAGAAATGATTCTGACACAAAGAAATGATAAATACCTGAGGTGATGAAAGCCCCATGCCCTGATTTGATTAATTCACATTCTGTGCCAGTAACAAAACATCACATGTACCATACAGAGATATACAACTATGATGTATACATAACAGTGTAAATGAAAAAGTAGGCATCAGTACCTCTAAGTGGGAAGAAAAGCAAGCAGCATACATTCAAAGACCAAGGGAAAGTACATATGGCTGTTATCAGCACTCTTCAATGATAAAGGCCTCGCCCTTTCTGGGTACAAAGCAAGCTGAATGTCCTGGCTCCTTAGAGTGGGGTCAATGTCATTAGTCCTACCTAATGAATTTTGAGTGTAAGTGAGGTGTTTCCCTTCTTACAGCAGCACTGAATTACTTGTCCAAGCCCTGATACATTTCCTTCCCCCTGCCATGAAGATTGCAGGACAAATCAATAGCTATCATGAGCAGAAGCTCCTCCAGTGACCTGAATTAGACACAAAGTGTGAGAAGAAAATGAACATTTCTTGAATGAAGTTAGTGGGACTTTGAGATGGTCACCACAGCAGCACCCAGTTTGTCCTGACTGATTATCCCATTCCAAACTGAGCATTTCCATGTAGTTCCTATTGTCTGGTGGTGTGATGGGTCAGAGTCCTTTTTACTCATTGGAGAGGCCGCTTGAGTTCTCATTTTTCTCGCCCAAGAATGGACATATTCCTCTGTGGAGAGTGTGATGGGATGGGAATTCTCCCTGAGACATGGCTCACATGGAGATAGAGTAACAGGAGACGGTCTTTGGTTAGGTGGAACATTTTGTGCTGCAAGAGGCAGAGCAACATTAGCAATAGAAAGGTATGTTTGTGTGGTGTTCCTGGAGGTGTGTCTGTCAGGTCCCGAGTAGGAAAACCTGCCATCAGAGGCAGCATTACTTTTCAGCCCCAGCCTTGTCTGCGCAGAGCCCACGCTTCCCTTGGGGCTGCCCCTTCAATGACTGGGAGTAGCAGGGATGACGGTGCCAGCCAATTCCCATCTGAGCAAGACCAGAGGACACAAGTAACTGCATGAGCAAATAGTCCAGGCCCCCTCACCACGCAGCACCATAGCACAAAGCCCCTTCTCCACCCTGCATCTATGGCCATATGGAGGGTTCTTTATGGACAAGTGAAGTGGGGGAAGGTACAAGGTTAAAATGGCTGGTACTGCATCTCATGCAGATGAGCGGGTGCTCTTGAAAGAGAGTAGTAAGGGAAACTTCTTTCCCAAATGGGCAGAGCTTTGAGGGTTGTACCTGGCCTGGGGTCAGAGTGGGCTGGCTAGCTGGGAGAGGACTGGATGAGGCTCCTGAGGGCACACAGAGTATTGCAGACAGGAGTGAGGTGGGGAAGGATGACAAAGTCCATCATCTCCCATCAATTTTTGTCCTCTTTTCTCCAACTGGCACTAGGGGGAGAATTTCTAAGAAGCTGATGTGTTTCTGCTCCCTTTTTTTCTCCTTGAGAGAACTACCTGTGCAGATATCATTTCTTTAGTGTTCTTTTGTCTAGCCCTTTTGACTTTTTACAGCCATAATTTGGGTCTGTGTATATGGTTTGAGACAGATAAAAGAGAGACAAACTCCAAGAGAGAAAAATATGGGGAAGGAAACTGAAATGGGGAAATTTGGAGTCAAGGGTGCAGAACTGGATTCCGTGCAGCAAATCTTAGGGTGACCTTTGGAAAAGTTCATGTTCCAATTCTGACACTGACTCCCTGTGCAGTTCCTGAGCAGCTTCCAGTCAACGGGACTGAAAATCATTGGAGTTCCATGGCAAATAGTTCTCTTCTCCCCTACTACTGTTAAGCATGAAATAAACTCAAGGTTATTAAGAAATAAGCCATACCTTCCTCAGTCCTGTATACCTTACCAATTCCTGTCCTCTCCCACCCTTGTGACCCCAACTGGGAGGAGCTCTTGAATTGGGTAAGCAGCACTGTGGCAGCTTGAGTGTCCCCAGGAAGCATGCCAGACTGAAAATAAACTAGTAAGGGCTCCTTCACCACAAGAGTTAGTGAAGCTCAAATCAGGGGATCCCATTCCTCTCCTCTCATCTCTGCCCTTGGGGTAGTTGTTTAGTCATGCAGGCAGCAAGTGACAGTGGTGACAGGTGTCAGGCCCATCCAAGTGCCACACACTCCACCTGCGTCCACCTTCTGAACCTCGCTTGTCCGCAACAACTTAGCCAGATGAAGACCACGCAGCCACTCATGGCAGGTCCCGGCTGCGAGAAAACTCTTCCCCACATCCAAGCTGCACCTCCTCTTTCCACAGGTACCTCTGACCCTCCGACACGGTAAGCTTTCATCAGCAGGAGAGCTGCTAGGCATTGAAAGGGAGATTTCTGCCTGTCAGTGTCACAGTGGAATCTGTGGGAAGGTCACGTGGAGCTGACCGCATAGCAAAGGCGGGCCCACCAAAGGCTCCCGGCTGCAGTGTTTGGTGAGGGAGGCACCGAGTAGTGTGTACTCTGCAATGGGCTTCTCTGCAGCCAATCAGGCTTGGGGTCGGTTCTTAGTGGGCAGGTGGGGTTGGGATCCTGAGTCCCGTGGAGGATACCAGGGGGAGCCAGGAGAATGGGGCATGTTGCCAGGGGCTGCTGACATAAGTCAGAACAGTGGAGAAGATGGGCTATCGGGCAAACTTTTCTATCCTGTGTATGTCCCAGCTTGGAACAGTAAAGCGGCCTCTGCAGGGTGGGTTTGCACAGTACTCCTGGCCTGTTTAGGGCACCAAAGGGACCACAAAGCATCACTAGGCCAGAGTCCCTGCTGCAACTCCAAGGTTTTCATCAAAAGATGCTTGGAGATACACTGAAGAATGTGGGCCACAGCAATGACGCCCTGCACCACTTCAGGGCATTTGAATGTGACTTTTGAAATATTTTAATCCTGAGCATCCTCTATTCCCACCCTCACAAGGCTTTCTTGCTCTCTATTCTGCACATCCATGTTGGCAAAGGTGATTTTGCAAACAATTTTGTTCTCTATAAAGATGGCTTATCCCACACCCCTTACCCCAAAAAAAGGAAACCAGATGTCTACCTTGTATTTTCACACCACAATGGCTTGTTCTGTTTTAAAAGTTTTTGTTTGAAATGATTAGGATTGGCCCGTTCAAAAGTGTGAACTAATTTCATTTGTGCTGTGGCTAATTCTCCTCCTCCTGAAACCCATGGCTTCAAATGTCCTGGGGCATGAGGAGGCCGACGTGCAAAGCCGTGGGAAGGCCATGGTGAGGGATGGAAGCCAGAGGCTTCCTGGGTGCAGAAACATGTCCCATGCAATACTTTGTAATCCTACAGAGAGGAGACACAATGACCCAGCAGAGTGCTTCTCATTACATGTATTTATTCTTACCTTTTGCTGTTTACAATATTTTATTTCAGTATATTTTTCAGAAGCATAATTGTATCTTTATGTTTAATTGTTTTGAAGTCCACACTGGTCAAGGTGTTTTTCATCCAATAATGTACACTTAAGGAGGACCAATAAGGTGCCTAGTCATCTCTTGAGGCTCTGGTGCTTTGTGCCCTCTGCTCAGTTCCGTCCATGCAAGGCAAGTGGGTCTTGGTCCTCCTCTTCTTTTCTTGGTTTTCACTTTCCTGGGCCCAGAACCACTTCTGAAGACCCATTTGTGTGTGTGTGTGTGTGTGTGTGTGTGATAATTACTGTACTTCCTTGGCTTTCAGAGTGTCTCTGACTTGGCTGTGCTCTGAAGAATCTTCTGGTACTGCCCAATGTCAAGCACCATGGCCAGTTGTGCTAAACTCCGGCACCCTCAGCTCTGCCAAAGACAACTGATCCTGGGGACGCAGTCCGGCTAGATGGTGGGCACAAAGTCTCATGCAAATTGAGTCAACAGAAGTGACCCTGACCAACTAGGGCTCTTTCATAATTTAAGTATACCAGAGAAATACATTAACACCCTTCTTCACCCTCCCCTGGAAATGCAACACTGATACTATAGATTTCCTATCCATCACAGGACACGATACAACAGACATGAACACACTGCACTTTTAGCAGGACAAGTCACGATTTCCTTTGATGTTTGGCTATAGAATAGCTAGAAAGTTACTGCTCATCACCACAGCAGGGTACCATGCAGGTGGATAGCTTAGTGAATGTATTCATTAGTTAATAGCTCAAAGAGTTACTTCTTGCATGTACAGAATAATGAACACTCATCAGGAATAGCCACAGTCTCAGAAAAAGTCAGCTCTAAATGTGAAAAGACTTTGCAGCCCTGCTATTAACAAGATGACATGAATTGTAAGAATACATTTGACAAGCTCCATTGAAGATCGTCCATGACCCATGCAAAGGCATCCCACAGTGGCAGATGGAAAGGGCAAGAACTTGGTAGGAAATGTGTCACCTATGCTCACAAAAAGTCAACAATTTGGAGAGAAGGACTGGGGTGTCCCTCCTGTTCTAGTGGTACAGAAGGGATTCTAGGGGGAAATGGATGGGAGGGGAAGTGGGCAGCAGAGTAAAGTTGGTGTTGCTCCATCCCAGATGCTGCCCAAGCTCCAAATTACCAAGTACTCTTTGACTGGCGGGGGCTGAGAAAGGCTCTGGGCTGCACCCCTGCAGCACCCAGCTGGACACTGCTCTTCCAGAGTCACTCGGTGTGAGGAGAGGATAGTGAGGGGATGGGGGCAGTCAGCTGGAGGTGGGGGCTTGCAGGGCTGAGGAGGGGCTGGGGACAGCTGGGGTGAGGCTCAATGACACAGACAACATACCACTTGCAGGACTTGACAGGGGGAGATCTGGTAATTCTCAGGCTCAAACAAACAAATCCATGGCAAACCCAGAAGGTTTAAGTTCCTGAAAAGGTGTCATTGCCAAACCTCCACCTCACACTGACACTGAACTACAGGGTATGAGTTGCAGTAGAGTTCAATTGCTCTCATTGCAGCACGTTAGGGCAAGATATTCTTTGTAAGGTATAATATTATATCTAGTTATGTGGATTTATGGAGATATTTACAAGTGGCCTCTCTGCTCTTCCTCTGTGCCATGAATCCTTCATATGCATGGCTGCCAGACACGTCTGAAAGCCCCCTATTTGTTCCTAGTGCTCCCATCTTCCTTTGTGACTGCCTCGTAAATCAACTGCTCACCCCCCGCCCACAGGGCTCAAAACCCACAAATGTCCTGGAGACCCAAATCCAACGCAACCAAGCAATGCTTGGCCTCCAAGAAGCCAGCCTTTCCACAGCCACGTAGGGAGCTTCAGACATGAGGCTACTGCTCCCCCCTCAACCGGGATCTCTCTGTGAGGTGTCCAAAAATGAAGAGGGAATGTTAGCCAGTCTGGTGGCAACTGTGTTGTTTCTAAGTGTCCTACAGCATTTGTGTGTACATATATGATTGTGCGCGTGAGTGTTTGTGGCAATTTGTGAGTGTGTGCAGCTCTGGGTGTGTATAGGCATATACCGATAAAGGTGAGTGTCCCCCACGTGTGTCTGCACACATGGGTGATGATGTGGGTCTGTGTCGGTGTGTGAGTGTGAAAGGCTATATGCTTGTGCAGAAGAGAGGAAGAGAAAACAACCTGGGCCCACTGAGGCAGGCAGTTCTTAGGCCACCTTGTCACTTCCCTCTCTCCCATCTGACTATCGTTTGCCAAAGAAGGGTGGAAGTGGTGAATTCCAGACTGTAAGTCCAAGGTGGAACTTGGGGCCTTTTGATGCAGTCCAGCAGCCAACCACCATCCTGGGGTAGGCTACTAAAGTGTGTTTTGTGCCCGAATGGGCCACCACAACAGTCCGCGCCTGCAGCCATTCCAGGCGATGCCCTGGGGGCTTCGTTACATCACCTACCTGTCTGTGTCTCCACCACCTGCCACACGTGTGTCAGGGTTACAAGGCAATGGGAATAGAGGTTAGGGACAAAACCTCGTCTGGTTTGCTGGCTCTCCCACCCCATCGTTTGCAGCATGATTCTGTTCTCATTGTATCCTTCAGGCCCTCCCCCCGGCCTGTGCCTTCCAAGCATGTCCTCCCAGAACAAGTCAAGGCACTCTACACTTGTTGCTGATCCCAAGGACTGAGCATTTCCTATCTCAAGGCACTAAATTACCACTCCTCAGAACTACATTCACGTCCTCTGGCTCCTGTGTCCAGCAGACAGCACAGATGGGTGAAGGGAGCAGACAAGGAGTGGATGGGGACCAGGAGACGCCAGTCCCTGGAACAAACAGGGATTGTTTCCCTGGAGAGAAACAATCCGTTAACCAGCACAGCCAAAGGGAGGCCCCCATATGGGAACAGGACAAAGGAATTCTAGTGCTTCTGGAAGGGCCACCAACAGGGAATATATATGTTGTCAGGTCCATTTTGCTTCACGCTCACTCAAACCAGATTAACACAGGTGTGCACACGTGCACTCACACACGCACACAATCAGCATACACACATACATTGACATAAAAGCACACACATAGGTAAGCCACACTTTCATGGCGATGTATCCATATGCACACGTCCATATGTTGTTGCACGTGCACTTGCATGCATGGCAGTATAGATTTACAGTGATAGGCACAGCAGTATATAGCTTCTAAAAAGGTTGTACGTGCACCTAGACCTACATTGATACATACGAACACATCCAGGTATACAAGGAAACACAAACACAGAAGCATACTTAAAGGGAGGTGGGCAGAGGGGTGAGGGGCTGCAGGAGAGGCTTCAGAAGGAGAAAGGGGGGTACAGGTTGAGTGTTTGGTGACGCTCATTCCCTCACAGCCTTCATCAATGAGGTGGAGCTGCTTGGCAAGCTGAAGCGCAGGCCACCCTACTTCTGTTAGGGGTCCTGCTGGGTGGGCAGTGCCCATGTTCTCCATCTTTTCACTCCCCCCTCCTTGGCTGGCCACCAGCCAGTTCCTGCAGAGACACCCCCATTACCGGTACTGTAGAGTAAGGTTGGGGGCCTGGTAGAGAGGCAGACTCCATGCCGGAGCACCCCCTTTTGCAAAGGGGAGAAAAGAAAGGGGAATTCTTTGGTTTAGAGAGTTAGGAGAAGAAAGAGCAAGTGGGGTGGCTCTACCACTCACTGTCTGCAGGCCCTCTAGCATGGCACACAAGCTCCGTTTGTTTTCCTTGCCACACTGGGAACAATGTGGTTTGCATTTCCTGGATTGGGAGGCTCCTGTGTGGGTCTCATGGTGTGGTGGGTCAGTGAGCTTGTTGACACTATGCACTAGAAAATAGAAAGGATTAGTATACAGATTTACAGTAGATGTTCATCTGCTAGTCTGGGTCAGACAGTGAACTCCCAAGTCTGAACTTTTCCAACTCTAGTGCTTATTCCCAAGTGCTTACCCTGGGATTCATGATCAACTCAGCGTCTGATAGCAAGTGAACTCCTGACTCAGACAGATGTGTCAAGTCCATGGTGCCAGGCATTCTGAAGCAGAAATACAGGCAAGAGAAGTTCCTCTTCTTCCAAAGAGGCCAGCTCAACTGTATCATCTCCAACTTGGCCTTGCCCCCTACCCCACTGCAAGCTCCCGTTGGTTGTGTGCTCTGGCACTTACCCTGGCAGGTCGCCATGCAGCCTCACCCACCTACGTTCTCCTCCCAGCCCTGCACCATCATGCCGCATTCTAAATATGACAAAAAGAGTGGGAAAAAGGCACTTACAGATGCTCCCCAAGTTTCCCATGGCCAGATCCCTGAACTTTCAAGCCATGGCTAGCCCTTCCTCTGTGCACCCCAGCTCAACCCAGCTTGACTTTTTCCTATAAAGCCCTAAGCAGAGGGTGAGCAAGGTCTGTAATCCCTAGGAGGAAAAAAAAAAAAAAAGAAGAGGAAATGTCATGAAAAAGAAATTTTGACACCTCAGATGGACAGAGAAGCCCCCAGAAACATTTGTGAGCAAGGCTTAGATCCTTTCTCTGTCCCCAAACCTGGCTTCCCCCTGTCCTCTAAACATTCCCAGGAGCCTTTCCATGCTTACTAGCTGCGAGAAGTCTTTGGAAAGGTGAGCTCTTTCTAGTAGGAAAGGAAATCAATGTGCTTTTTACCTCCAACTCCTCCTCAGTCCCTTCCTTTCCAGCCAGAATACATACTTTCCAATCACTCTCCACCTCATGCTTATAAAGAGAAGTGTGGAAATGATCACATTGCCCGGAAAGACACAAAATAAAATGAATGAAGGAGAGAGGGAATAATAAAACCAAAAGAAACCATAAAGGATCAGAGCACAGTGTCCCTGCCGCTCTGGGGCTACTGGGGGCCTAATAGATGTGTTACACCCAGTAATCAATGTTTAACAACCCAAAGGGCAGAGGGAAGAGTAATCTGGACCATTTGTTAACCTTAGGGACGTATTTGCAGTTGAAGAGATCGAAGGAGAACTCTTCTGCAAAGGCTAACCCAGGGTTCAGGAGGGCACCGTCCTCAGACTCTGAGCTACTGTTTTTGTCTTGGCCACTGGCCATGAGGTCATAATTATCCAGGCTCCAGTTACTATCAGCATCACACTTGGGCTGCTCTTCAAGGCCAAGGCAGCTGCTCTCAACATTGACGTGATCGTGTAAGCCATGGATCTCCTCCAGCTCATGGTTTGCTACTTGCACACAGCCATGGCCATGGCCAAACACAAGCCACCCACTAGGGCCACGGCCATGGCTCTTCTCTGAGGTCAAGCTACCATCAGAGTCTTCAGACTCATGGGTCTCAACACGGCCATAGGCCTCAGCACAGTTGCAGATTTCGGTAGAAAAAACACTGTCACCATTCTGGAAAGTGTTAAAGTGAACACTGTAGCCAAGAAGGGCCTGCTCTGAGGTGGAGGGGAGATCACTCAGACTTTCTGCAGTGGCCAGCAGGCCTGGACTGAGAGAGAACTGAATGGGCTGAGGCTTTCTGAGATGGCCAGCTGGGCCTACTTGGGAACGCACGTCAGAGAACCGAGGCTTTCCAGGCTTGCCAGGGGGGCCTGAGCTGGGGTGGTGGGAAGATAGCTGACTCTGTCTTCCACGATAATCAGGCCATCCTTTGAGGAGATAATGGATAGGCTCATCAATTTCCTGTGGCCTAGGTGGCTATGCACAGGGGCAGAGAGAGGCGAGGGGCTTTCCTCATCAGCACTTGCATTGTTACTGTCGCTCTCTTGACATACGGAGCCATCTCCTCTTGGGCTCTCTGGTGTGCAGGAGATTGAGGAACAGGATGAAGAGGCTGTCAGCATGCAAGGGAAGGCCATGGCGTCTGCCAATCCGATGTCTGCCTGGGGGCATCTGTTCCCTCAGTAGCGCTGTGTGGTGGAAGGAAGCCTGCTCAGGCAGGCAGGGCTGGGCTCTCTGCAAAGGAGGAAGGACATTGTTGGACATTAACGTACGGCCCACAGCAAGAGCCTCAGCACTGCCTTGGGAGTCTGAAGTGACAAAGAAGGCAGGGTAGGCAGGCCAGGCTCTCCAGTGTCTGTCTTCCTTTCAGCTTCCCTCTTCCCATCTTCCCTTCCAGCTTCATTGCCTGCCTTGGACGCATGTAAAGTGGACCGAATTTGGTCCAAAGTTCTGCAGAAATTTAGCCTTGCCGTGTACTTTCTTTGTGACCTTGGACAATGATCATGTGTTGAGGAGTGATGATAAAGAGCCCTACTTCCTCGTTACCTGTGTGTGTGTGTGTGTGTGTGCGCACACGCACACGCGCATGTGCAGGTGTGTGCTCTGTGTCTGTGCATGTGAGTATTAAGGAAATTAAGAAATGCGGAAGAGTCAAAAGCACTAAGCCGGGGCTCCAGAGGTGCTCAGGGAAAGCTGATTGTCAGTCAAAAAGTCAAAGCTGCACGTTCCCCACCACCACTTCCTGGTACTAGTAGTGGGCAATGACTCTTCATGGCCTCCTGCGTTGCCTATGGTGGTGCTGAGGTCCACGGCTGTAGAAAAGATAGTTAATGTAGACATACTCCAGCAGGGACAGGAACACGAAGAACAAGCACACGAGGATATAGATGTTGATGGCCTTGATGTAGGAAATGTGGGGGAGCTTATCCCACAGATGAGAGTTGACGGTGGTCAGGATAGGATCGAAGGACGTCCTACAAACAGAACAGCACTGGCTCAGTCTCCTCTGGTGGCTGAGCTTCCTGGCAAGCCACTGGGCCCCTGGCCATCTGTGGAGTGAGGAGGACCCTCAGCAAAAGCCTTCACCTCTCTGGGCCAGGGAGCACCTTTGCTTAAGTGCTCACTTTGTTCCTCCTCCCACATCTTGAAGCCCAGCCTCTGCCTCAGTGGTCCACGACATCCCATTGCTCTTACAGTCAAGTGCCAAAACCCCAGCCATGGCTGCTTCTCAGCGATTAACACCTGTGGTTCCCCATTGCCCTGTGCTGACCCTTTCCCCTTTTGTCTTAGTTTAGTCCCAAGAAAAGTTTGTGAGCCCTAAACTATGACACAAGTGCAAAGGTTTAGTCCTGAATGATCTCCTGAAGAAGGAGGCTGAGGAGTCTGCCCCAAAGACAGTGACAGAGAAAGCAGACCTGGATCTGTGGCCTATTAGAGGCTCCTTCAGGGCAGCTGCTCTTGGAGCCCTGCTGCCTGGTAAGGTGTTCTGCCACCTTGATTAAATCAATGTTTATTGTGTTGTATTTCTGATCTAAATGTGTGACATTTCCATTTACTCATGGACTTGAAGAACTATGAATTCTGGGACTTTGAGCACAACATACCAGGATTGCAAGTCTAGTGTGTTTTTCACAGCCATCTCCAATGTCAGTCTCTCCAGTGGGGCTTGGCCAAGCACCTACACACATGCTTCCCAGAAAAGCCCTTGCTTCCTTGCGTACACAGTCACACGCTGCACCTGGGACCACTCCCTTACACTCACCTTTTTTTCGGAGGAAGACAATCCATGCTCCTTCCTGGGACAGAGACAGGACCTACCAATTGTCACTTTGGCTGCAGAGGAATCATAGTTCATCCAAAACCATATCCAGAAGAGAATAGTGGTGATGACCATAGGCCCATAGCATTGCCCAAGGTAGCTGTTGATTTCCTTCTGGACCTGGTACTTGAGTGTCAGGTGCACATAGGACCCTGGCAAGGAGACACAGTGATATCAGGGTGGCAGGGCCCAGGGGCTTTGCAGGGTTGAGAGGCACACAACAGAGGGAGTGGTGACAGATGGGCTGTTCAGTCTCTGATTCTCCATCCATGGGCATTCCGCCTGAGAAGGCCAGTGAGAACGACACATCTCAGCAGACGACATGGCAGAGCAAGTTTGCTCTCTCCTGTTCTTTTCTCACTTGCTCCGTGGTAGGTGATGTCTGGGATGGGAGAGGCAAGAGATGGCTCTAAGCTGTAAACATATGGAGGCTGAGAGGCCAGCCCTGAGAAAAGCATGAATCCTTTATACCTGCAGAGCCAGTCAACTGGACCCAGTGCTTCCACAGACCTTTGTCACGTGCACAGTGTGAGCTGTTTGGGCTCTGTCAAGGGGCCCTGGCAGGCATGCAGAAACAGTGGGAAAAGGGAAGGGAGGCAGCAGAGAGAGTAGGGGTCCCAGGCAGAGGCCACTGGGAGTTTATGGGAGTGCAAAGGGGACAAGGGACAGGAGAGAAGGAAGGAGTAGGACCCGTTTGTGTAGAAATACACCTCCTTGCTAGTAATCATCCTCCCTAGGAAAGAGAACTGAGGGATTTGGAGCTTCTCAGCCATGTGAATGGCACACCCGTTGTCTTCTCAGAATAGCATGATGTCTTCAACCATGTATCCATCTGAGAAGGGGAGAGAAACAGAGAGTCTCAGAAAATGGGCACAGGCAGATTTCACACCAGAGCAGTCTGAAAACCAAAGGATGGCTGGAACTTGTCATTTGGGGGGCTCCTTTATGCTTTGCTGAGCCTGAGCACTGGGCAAAGAGAACCTTCACTTTGGAGCTGCTTAGCCAGAAAGGAAAGCAAGAAAAGAAACACTACAAGCTCCCACCCACCAGCTTGTGCACAATTTCCCAATATTGGGTGTCACTTCCCAAGGGGACAACTCACACCCTAAAGGCCATCTGCTCCCAGATGCCATATATACACCCCCATCAGTCAGTCAGTCATCTATCATGGGTATCTAATACCTGTCTTCCTTTATCTCCATCACATATGTGTGTAGGAGATAGTGAGTGGGGACGAAGAGGTGGTGTGGAGGTGAGCTATCACTCTCACTGTCAGTTCTGCCTTTGGTTCTCCAATTGCCACAGGCCCAGGTGGGAAGAGGGGCCATAGGAGGTGAACATACAGTTTTCCACCTCCAGCTTGCAGGCCTGCTTTTCCAGAGGGAATTTGTTCAGATCCAGGGAACAAGCTGCTGTGATGGTGATTCTTTAAAGGAAAACAGAAAGGAAGGGCAATGTGATCCCAGCCCAGGCAAGCAACCACTCCTGAGAGAACTGAGGGGCTGTGGAGGGTAGCATGACCCAAGGACCGACGATGTATGAGCAGGAGGCGAGGCACTTGTGCATGACAGAGACACGAGAGACCTGGCAGGACTTCAACAAGGACCATATGTGTGGCACATCAGAGAACCACAGGGTGCCGGATTAGAAAGGTCATCTATGCCATTGACCTTGTGCCTCAACTCTGTATACTCAGTGTCCAGCATGTGGTGTGGATAGATTTGGCACACTATGCACAGAAGCCTCGGATCAGAGAGGTAGGATTTCTATTTAGAAACACACCTACCATTTTGATTAGCATCATGGTTGTCTGAGAGTGTATATTTTTTAAATTTTTCATCAGTCTTGACACCTAAGATTTTTGCAGTTTACTGAATGTACATTACACCTCAAGAAAACAGCATTAACCTAAAAACTTTCTTTAAAAAGTTTTCTTTAAAAAAAGTAAAAGGAAGAAAAATTCTCCCTAACTATCTGCCATTGCTTATACTTTCTAGGAGAAGAGCATGTTTGCTCTGGGATTGAAGGGAGAGTCAAAGAGAGATGAAATGCTCCTCTAGGAAAAGGCAACGTCTGGGACCTCCTGGTGCAGCCACTCTCCTACTAAAGTAAGGCTGTCCCCTTGATGGTGAAGTGTACGGGAACCCCACGTGGCTGCCACTTTGGAGAGTGATGCTTTTCAAAGGCCGTTCATAGCTTATTTTTTGTTTGGTCTTTAAAACAGTAAGTGTTGATATGGCACCAGAGACTTTCTGTCAAGATACCCAGCCAGGGCGTTTCTCTCAGCTTGGGGGAGGAGTGCAAGTGACAGGGAAGCTTTGAGAAAGTGGAATGTGAGGTAGAAATGTGCTGGTGATGAGCCTGGAGTCCGAATACCTGTCCAGGTAGTTCCTCAGCCCTCAGGGGAGCACAGGGATGGGTATGCCCAGGAAAGGGCCCCCAGCATTGTGAATTGGGTGAGCTGGGGTGCAGTCCCTCCCAGGCTGGCCAAGTTGTAAATATGTGCCTAGGGCTGAGACAAAGCTGAGCTCAAGTCCTGGCATGGCCACCTCATAGCTTGTGTGACCCTGAGCGAGGAAGTTATCCCCTGAGATTCCTGCATCCCTCCTCTGTGAAATAGTCCTAGTCCTTACCTGGCCGGCAGGGGAGGAGGGAGGCAGCCTGTGCTGGTCTGCTCTGGCTGCTGTAACATAGCACCGCAGACCAGATGTCCTGAACTACAGATATTTATTGCATCCCAACATTTCAAGTCAGTGACAGCAAAGCATTAACTCATGGGTGAGGGGCCCTTGTAAGTAGGGGACCTGTGTGACTGCCTAGGCTGCACACCCGTGCCACTGACCTTGGTTCTAATCTTGGGCTTGCACTTTTTTTTTTTTTTTTTTTAATGAGACAGAGTCTCACTCTCTTGCCTGGGCTAGAGTGCCATGGCGTCAGCCTAGCTCACAGCAACCTCAAACTCCTGAGCTCAAGTGATCCTCCTGCCATGCCACCATGTCCAGCTAAGTTTTTCTATTTTTAGTTATTTGGCTAATTTATTTCCATTTATAGTAGAGATGGGGTCTCGCTCTTGGTCTGGCTGGTTTGAACTTCTAAACTCAAGCAATCCTCCTGCCTCAGCCTCACAGAGTGCTAGGATTACAGTCATGAGCCACCTTGCCTGTCCCGGGACTGCTCTTGAAACCAATCTGGTGTGTGCTACAGTATCATCTTTAGAAAGCAATTTAGAAACATCCAAGTGCCGGTCTTGAAGATTGAGATCTTCCTGAAGTCGCATGCCTTCCATTTCCTAGCACTTGGGCACTTTGGGACTTTTTGGGAGAAAGAGTTGGCTTACTCTCAGCGCTCCCTCCTCATTCCCCACTCAAGATCCTCTCACCAAGAGTGCAGCAGCCTTTCACGTGGGTGTCCTGAAAGGATCGGAGTCAAGGGGGACCATCCATCCCCTGGGGCTCAGATGCACAGCTCTGCTTGTGCCTCTGCCCTGGGGCTGGAAAAGTCTTGCTCATCCTGCAGCCTGGGGAATCCCAGCATTCCCTAGCATCAAGAGCTATCTGGAGCTGTTGCTAGGGAAACCCTGGGATTTCCATAGCTACCAAGGGTACACTGAGCATCTCTGCTCCCACAGCTGCATATATCTGGTGTCAGCAGAAGAGGGGGAATGGAGCTGATCAGCTACTGCCGAAGGTGGGCAGAGCTGGGCTTTCTGAATCTCATTACTTGCACAGACAAGCAGGGGTAAATAGGTCATCATGGGCAGGGCCGGGCCACTGCTCTAGGCTGATAATCCTTCCTCATCCAGAAGTCTCTAAGAGATAGCCGGTCAACTTGGAGTTGTGCAGTCTGCTGGGATCCCACAGCACCTAATGCACCTGGCACAAAAATCACGAGACCACACTATATCTCTGTATCTTTGTGTCCTCCCAGCCCCTTCGTCATGTGCTGCTGTGTCCCCAGTGCCCAGTACAGTGCAGGGATCCTGAAACTTCTCATTGGTTCTCTGGGGGAAGCCTGCGGGTCCCTTCTCAGAATAATGTTTTTTGAATGAAATAAAATAGGCAGGAATACAAAAGAAAGAACTTTTACTGAAATACACTCATCAGAATATTTCTAAACCTGTAATTGTGATACCATAAAATATATGTGCATCTTCATTGTGTTAAATAATAAAATCAAGTGTCAGGTCTAATAACTATTGTAATTTGAAAGTAGCAACAAGTGTAAAGGATATGTGGAGAGAGCTGCTGCCACCATTACTGTGACATGAAAATACCAGAGATTCCTCTTGGTGACAAAGTGACAAGTACTGCTAATCTTCTTGTGGTTGTTGGTTGCCTGCCATTCATTACCCATAATGCTAAATTTCAGTTAGAGGTAAGTGAACACAAAAATGTATTCTTCCACCATTGAATTCCACAGACTCCCTGAATTTCTGGAGGTTGTGAACTCCAGGTGTGGACATTGCACAGTGAATGAGTGAATGAATTCATGCCCAGAGGCCTCAGGCGAGTGAGTGTCTCAGTCAAAGGTAGGGAGGCTTTGTTACTCGCAATTGGTCACCCTGCTTTGGTGACCTCTTCCATCAAGAGTGGAGGAATTTCAGCAAGTAATGTTGGGACAACTGGATATCTTTAAGCAAAAGAATGAAGTTGGACCTCACTTTACATGATATACAAAAAATCAACACAAATCCACCAGAGTCCTAAACAGAAGTGCTAAAACTATAAAATGCTTTTCTAGATACAATAGCAAAAATACAGGCAACAAAAGAACAAATACACAAATGGGACTAAATTTAAAATGCTTGTCCATCAAAGGAACAATCAACAGTGTGAATGGCAGTCCATGGAATTGGAGACAATATTTGCAATTCATGTATCTGATGAAGGGTTACTATGTAGAATATATAAAGAATATACACAACTGAACAACAACAGCAGAAACAAACAACAAGATTAAAAAAATGGGCAAACGAATGGAATAGATGTTTTTCCAAGGAACATACACAAATGACAAAAAAAAAAAAAAAATAAAAACACATGAAAAGATGCTCAACATCACCAATTAATAGGGAAATGCAAACCAAAACTGCTATGAAATGCCACCTCACACACATTAGGATGAGTGCTATCCAAAAAAGAGAAACAAGTGTTGATGAGGATGTGGAGACACTGGAATCCTTGTGCCATGTTGATACCAATGTAAAGCAGTGCAGCCACTGTGGAAAACAGTATGAAAGTTCATCAAATAATTAAAAATAGAATGACCATATGGTCCATGAACCCACTGGTGGGTTCACATCCAAAAGACTTGAATGCAGATTGAAGAGCTATTTGTAAAACCATGTTCACAGCCTCCTTCCTAAGAGGCAAGAGGTGGAAATAAACAAGTGCCCATCCACGGATGAACTAATAAGCAAAATGTGGTCCATGCATAGAATAGAATATGACTCAGTCTTAAAAAGGAGGGAATTTCTTTTTTTTTTTTAATTTCATCTTATTGTTATGGGGGATACAGAATTGCAGGTTACATATGTTGCCCATGTGCCGCCTTTCCCCCAAGTCAGATCTCCAGGCGTGTCTGTTCCCCAGGTAGTGCGCGTTGCACCCATCATGTAGGTATATGTCCCTCTCCCCCAACCCCCTTTCCCGAGTCAGCACCTTCAAGTGTTACCATTCCCCAAAC
>JAPYYL010000031.1:9461718-9483091 GCA_028534055.1 Eulemur mongoz | reverse complement strand
AAAAAAAAATCAATGATATGAAAAGGCAACTTACAGAATGGGAGAAAATACTTGCAAACCATATATCTGATAGGAGGCTTATATTCAAAACCTATAAGCAACTCATACAACTCAACTGCAAACGAAAAAAAAAAAAAAAGAAAGAAAAGAAAAGAAACAACTAAAAAAAGGCACAGGATCTGAATAGACATTTCTCTGAAGAAGACCTACAAGTCACCAACAGGTATATAACAAAGTGCTCAGAATCACTAATCATTAGGAAAATGAAAATCAAAACCACAATGAGATACTGCCTCACATTTGTTAGGATGGCTGCTATCCAAAGCAAAATGATAACAAGCATTGGTTTGTATATGGAGAACAGGAAACCCTTGTACACTGTTGCTGGGAGTGTGAATTGGCACAGCTGTCATGGAAAATAGCATCAAAATCCCTCAAAACAATAAAAGTAGAACTATCCTGTGATCCAGCAATCTCAGTTCTGGTTATATATCCAAAGAAATTCAAATCAGGATCTCAGAGGGATATTTGCACTCCCATGTTCATTGTAGTGTTATTGACAATAGTCAACAAATGGAGACAACCTAAGTTTCATCAATAAATGAGTTCATAAACAAAATGTGAGTGTTATCCAGTCATAAAAAAGAAGAAAATACTGCCATTTGCGACAACATGGATGAACCTGGATAGCACTATGCTAAGAGAAACAACATGGATGAACCTGGATAGCACTACGCACAGAAACACAGATACCACATGATCTTACTTACATGTGAAATCTAATGAAGTCAAACTCATAGAAACAGAGAGTAGAAAGGTGGTTGCCCAGGGCTGGGGTTGGGAGAAATGGGGAATTTTGGTCAACTGGTACAAAATTTCAGTTAGATGTATACCTTCTCGAGATCTAATGTTCAACACCATAACTATAGTTAATGGTAATGAACTGTATATTTGAAATTTTCTAACAGAGTAGATCTTAAATGTTCTTGCCTCACATACAAAATAGTAACCATATGAGTCAATGCTAATTGTGGTAATCACTTCACAATGTTTATGTATAACAAAACATCAGGTTTTATACTTTAAATATATACAATTTTTATATGTCAAGAAAAAAATAATTTTCAAAAGTAGAATAAAATTGGATGACGTATGTTAGCTGATTTTTTAAAAATATATTTTTCCCATTTATGTTTTATTTGAATCTAAGCATGAGATACAAGTGCAATTACACTATCTAACTTTAAGATAACACTACAGTAATCAAGACACTATGATATTGGCTCAAGTATAGACACATAGCTGAATGAATTTGATCAGAGAATACAGAAATAGACCTACACAAGTATGGCCTGTAGTTTTACAAAATCTAAGACAATCAAATAGAAAACAGTTGGTCTTTTCAAGAAATGGTATTGGAAAAGTTAGACATTCATGTGTAAAAAATGTATCATATACCTAAATCTTAAATGAAAAACAATAACACTTTTAAAGAAAGCATGGGAGAAAATCTAATGACCTGACATAGGCAAAGAGATCTTGAACACAATACGAAAAGCATGATGCCTAAAGGACAAAAATTAAATTAGATTTCCTGAGAATTAACAACTTTTGATCTTAGAAAGACAGAATAAAAGTCAAAAAGGCAAGTTAACAATAGGAAGAAAATATTCACAGATCATATATCTAATGAAAGATTTGTATTTGGAATATGTAAAGGGCTCTCAAAACTTGAAAATTAGAAAACAAATAACCCAGTTTTAGTAATGGACAGAATATCTCCATAAGCGCTTTACCAAAGCAGACATATAATGACAAATAAGCACATGAAATTGTCTTACATCATTGGCCATTAAAGAAATGCAAATTGAAATAAAAATGAGATAACATCACACACATTTGGAGATGATTAAAATAAAAGTATTGACAGTGCTAACCAGGACAAAGAACTACTTGAAATCTCATGCATTAGTGTGAGAAAGTAAAATGTTACAGCCACTGTGGAAAATGATTGGGTAATGACTCATAAACACACACTTACCATATGACTGAGCAATGCCACTCGTAGGAGCAACAAAACTGTATGCTCAAGCAAAAACCTACACCAGAATGTTTATGGGAGACATATTCATATTTCCCCAAATCTGCAAACAACCCACTATCCTTCCATGTGTGATGGATAAACAAACTGTGATGCAGCCACAGGACTTTACACTACTCAGCAATCAAAAGGGAGGAATTGATATACACAACAACTTGAATCTTACTGAAAGGCATTTTCAAGACAAATGTATTCATAACAAAATGAGGAACTACTTGTGACAATTATGGTACTTGTTTATGTAACCAGTCACATAGTGGTAGCTGGTATTTCTAACCACCTTCTACTACCCATTCTATATTCCCTTTGCTTTCGGAACCTCAGCTGGCTGTGGTTCTTTAGCTGGTGGGTTGTCCCAAAGTCTTGTAAGGTCAGCCATTTCTAGTCCTTCCTGGATTGGGTTGTTGTAATTTCTCACTTACCTTAATCACAGGACATGGCAATGCCATGGAACTCCCTGAGGGATCCCCTGTATTCCAGACATTCTTTTCCTTGCCTCCATGGAGGAGCAGCAGTCCAGTTTCCATTGCTAGTCCAGAACAGTCACCCCAGCCAACACAGCAAGTCTTAGCCCAGTCACCCCATCCAACACAGCAACTCTTAGCCTGTTGACTCAGAGGCATGAAGAGCCCAAAATGACTGGTGGCCATCTTAACTCCAGGTGAATGGAATAAATGTTGAGGCTCCTGGAGGAAGCATTCCTCCTCCTGAAACTAAGAGTTCTAGGCCAGCAGAACATAAAGTTGTTGTGAGTACAGAAAGCAAAACTTTTCCTGGTAGGGCATTAGGGGTAAGGTGAGTGGTGCCATGCCCACTTCCACCCCTTAATTCCTGGACCTTTGAATCCTGGCTATGATATAAACCACAACATATATTGGATGCTTATTCAGAGCATATACAGCCTCCTAGAGAATCGCACCCTGCAAAGTATTGTCACCTACCTGGTGCTGTTAACTATGATTCAAAAGACCATTACCCTGTTATTTTTCACAAATACATTTGTTTGTGTATCTATACATATACATATATATAGCAAATACCTTTATTTTCCTTCCCCCTGTACTCTTTTATCATGTAACATACATGTGTTGACTTCCTATCAGTATTTAAGTATTGTTGATTTTATGTAATATCATTTAAGTTATGGGATATCAGCACAAGGAAAACCTCATTGAAGGAACTTATCTCCTCTTCTGGGGAAACAATTAGTATTTTTCTGTTTGTGTCCAGGACAGCTGCATTAAGTTAGGCACAATCACGACCTTGCTATTGTCTATATTTGGACCTTAGGTAGTGTCTAAGCAGCTGCGTATAGGTGCTAAATGGAGACAGGTTTGACTGGTGATGGTTAATTTTATGTGCCAACATGGCTGGAATCAGATGGCTGGTCAAACATTGTGTCTGTGAGGGTGATTTTGAAAGAGGTTGGCATTTCAGTCAGTAGCCTGGGTAAAGAAGATCGCCCTCACCAATGTGGTAGCCACTGAGAGCCTTCACAGAACAAAAAAATTGGAAGGAGGGTGAATTCTCTCAATTTATGAGCTGGGATATCCATCTTTTCCTGTTCCCAGACAACTCATCTCCAGGCTGTTGGACCTGCAGACTCCAAGACTTATACCAGCAGCTCCAATGCTCCCTGCAATTTTTCCTTCTATTTCTGTGGAGAACGCAGACTATTATAAGCATGTAGGCGACTATCTACACAGCACTCTGCTTAACCTAAACCCGTGGCCTGAAGCAACCCCTGTTTATGTAGCCAGACATCAGGTCCAGCCCTGGCTCCTGTCCATATAGACAGACCCATTTTCCTAGTGGACACCTCCACCTGGCTGGGCCACAGCACCTCCCTATCTGCACAGTCCACACTGACCTCATCCTCCCCACTCTTCCTCATCCCATCATGACCAACTCTTCCTCCTTCCTTCTCACCATCAAGTAAGGGGAGTGGTTTCCACCTAGTCAGCAGCCCCAAAAGTCAGATCATTAAAGATTCTCGCCATCATTTCACAGACCCTGACTTCCTAAAACTCTCACGTGTGTCTCCGCCTCATAACCCTCCCCGCAGCAGATTGAAGTAACTGGTCCCTTGTTTTGTTTGTTTACTTGGTGTTTTCCTCAATAGATGCTCAATAAGGTTTTGCGGGATGAACGAATGAAGGAAGGAACAGATAGATCAAACTACCAGAGCGACCCATTGGCCGATTCAAAGTGTGGCGCCTGCCCCCCGCCTGAGTCTTCTGCCTTTATGGAAGGCACGTGCCACAACTGTTCATCTGACATCAGAATTCCCCTAGACTTTCCCTGAGAGTGTCGTCATGGATGTCTCCTCTGCAGGCACAATCACCATCTTGGAGGTGTGGATGCTGCCAATAGGACAGGGCCTGATGCTTCCTGCACTGGGTCTCACACATTCCAGTCAGTGTGACAAGGAATGGTGTCACCTCCTTTTTCATGGCAGGTGCACAGGCAGCCCCTCATTGGCAGAGTCTGGCATAATTCACCCCAGGGTGTCCTTCCTCCAGTTTCCCCTCCAAGCAGCCACAGTTGCATTCCCCCTCCCAGTGCTCTTCCAGGCCTGTCTCACCTGTTGGTATCGATTGCCAACCCACTCACCCATGCAGTGGTGTTTGAGGGGGCCCAGGGTACACAGGGGATGAAATCCCGGTCCGCACAGGCGTCAAGATAGCTTCCAGGCTTGGACACTGTCCAGGGTGTACCAGACTGCTAGAGGGGTAAAGGGACTTGAGGGGACTCACCCAGAGTGATGCAGGGTGCCAGCTATGCTCTTCCCAACAGAGCTGGGGGCTCTTAAGGGGGCTGGTGTGCCTGCATCCACCCAAAAGGCCAGGCCACTCAGATCACACTGCAGCTTCCAGCTGGGGATGAACCATGGGCCCCCGATTTCCCAAGCCCATTCATGGGCCTTGTCCTATCCTCCCTCCTCCCTGACCTTCTGTCTCTCTGGTCCTTCCCCCACTGGGCTGAGCTCTGGAGGCATAACTCTGAGTACCAGCCTGCTTGGGGTTCTGTGGCTGTGGTTTGCACATGGTCTCTCTCCTGGACTCTGCCCACCGCTGTCCTCGGGATCCCCCCAACACTGCTCACTCGCCAAGGAGTCCTGTCTGCTCTCCTTTCCTGGCTCCTGCTCACTCTAACCAAATCTTTCCTTCTCTAAAGGAAAAAGGTATGTCGGCATTTTGGATGCTTATATCAAGCCTAAAGGAATGATCTTACCCAGGACGTCACTGAGTTCATCCAGCTTCATCTAGGGGAGGAATTAGCCTAATCACAAACAGTGGAGATGCAAATTAAAATAACAGTGAAATGATACTTTGTCACCAAATTTTATTCATAATTTTCACCAAAATTTAAAGAACTGATAAAATATTTGTTAGCATGCATGATGTTTACATAGATTTCTGAGAAAATAAATTGGTACAGTGTTTTTGGAATATAATTTTGACAATATTTGTAAAAAGTAAACTATTCATCTCATTTCCTCTTTCAGCCAATGTCCATGTGAATGTATCTTTCTTTAGAAAATATGCATGTTTGCCCAAGAATTTCAGGTTCAGAGATATTATTTCAGTTTATAAATCATAGCAACAAATGGAAAATAGCTTCCATGTTCATCAGGAGAAGAAAGGTTTAGTTAACTGTGACATACAGTTACTTTACGGTTCTAGGGAGCAGTTACAAAAGTGAGGGTGAGAAGATCCTGCACCCATCATATTAAGTGGCAAGCACCTGTGATAGATCAGTATGTACATGATACCTGTGGGTATTTAACAGCACTGTATGTTTTCGTCATGCACCTACGTCTAAAAATCCCTAGAATAAGGCTTAAAGTAATACACACCATATTACTATGAACAATAGTGATGACTTATGAAGAGGGGAATGAACTGTAGGTGAACTTTATAAAGAGAGGAATTGTGATTTATGTATATGTTTAGAGGTTTTTGTAAAGAGAATATAGGCACTATTACCTTTGCAATTGAAGTATAAAAATAAGCTTGACACCAAAAATAGTAGCTGCATATTATTTGAACTAACCGCAAGGTCATGAAACAAACTCTGAAATTTGAATTGCTTCACACAAGAAAAGCTGATTTTCCATGCATATAAATTCTGATGTGGTTTCTCAGGGGCTCTCAAGTGACCCAAGGGCCCAGGCTGCTTCCTTCTTGTGACTCCCCCATCTCACATGGAGTTGCCTTGCTTGCCATTGAATGGAGGGAGAATGCGAGGAAATGGCGCCCTGGCTCTCCAGTGCCTGGATGGGACAAACAAGGCCTTTGCTCATGACCCAGTAAGAAAGAATAGTCACATGAAACTTCCTGATTACAAGTGAACTGCACTGTTCCCATGTGTCCAGGAAGGGGAGGAAGACAACATGTGTAAGAGTACTTAAAATCCTTGCCACAAACTGTTACATAGTAGGTGCTCAACAAAAGGCAATGGCTTAATGTGTTATGACAAAACCCTTTACTGCTGGGAGGAGTTTCTAAGAAGGCCAGATTTTGCCCAACCTCTCCAACTTTTTAAAGTACCTACTAATGACAGGTGCTTTCAATTGCAAGATCACATGCAATTTTCCAAGGATCCTGTAAATCTCAACATGAAGGCTTTGCCAACTTCACTCAATGGCACTTTTCTGCACTATCCTTTGCAGCATCATATGTCTCCCAGTAGGCTGAGGACATTCTATTTTCATTTGACGTAGGAACACAATCTTAACCTGTGAGTCTCTGCTACCCTCTGCATGACTGAAGATCTGCACAGGATGTCTGTAGACACACTGAAAGCCAGGACATTCCAGTGAGGTAGATACATAGAGCAGAAGCAGTGGAAAGATGGTTATTTCCTCATTTTTAATCTGAGCTGGCATGTTTACTAAGGAAGCATTTTTTATTTTCTAGGAGAATACCAGAGTTTTAGGAATTCAGCTTCAGTAGATATTTGCTTCATGGTGATTTCCATAGTCTTTCCTCATTTACCAGTGTAAAGGAGATGCTATGACTGAACTGTGTCCCCTTGCCACAAATTTGTATTTTGAAGCCCTAAGCACCAATGTGATATTTGTGTAGCTAGGGCCTTTCAGAAGTAATTAGGGTCCAATGAGATCATGAGGATGGGGCCCTGATGATTGGATTATTGCCCTTATAGTAAGAAACATCAGAGAGCTTTCTTGCTCTCTCTGTCTCTCTCTGCCATGTGTACACACAGAAAGGGCAACTGTCCACAAGCCTGGAATGGAGCGCTGACCAGGGATCAAACCTGCCAGTACCTTGATCTCAGACTTCCCAGTCTCCAAAACTGTGAGGAATATATATCTGCTGTTTAAGCCTCACAGTCTATCGTATTTTGTTCTGGCAGTCTAAGCTGACTAATATGAGAGGCTTTGGTTTTAGACCACCCCGGAGAGCTCTTTAATCTATGTATGTGCTCGGTGGCCAGTTCAAATAAGGCACCCAATTAAAATCCTGTTGTAAATATCATGGGGTGGTTTAAAAACTTTCCCTCTAACTTCAGGGTTATATATTAGGAACTGGTAAATTATGGGCCAAATCAGACTCCATTCAGCAGCTTATTTGGAAAACATTTGGGGAATGTGTTGAAGACATCCAACAGGATGATGAGGTGTCTGAAGGTCACTATTCAACGTCAAAGGGACCTTTGCTATCAGAGGGGCTCCAGGGTGAGGGAGAGGGACAACTAAGGGACTTCTGCAGAGAGTAGAAATATTCTATGTCGGGGGAGTTGAGGTGACCCTGGACAGTGCCACTGGCAGCAGGGCACAGTCTTTAAAGGATGCAGCCACAGAGACCTGTGAAGCAGGCCAGATTCTAGAGTAGGACAGGCAGGCCTGTGGGATAAGATTCAGAAAAGGGCACAGTAATGCAGTAAAGTACTGGGACTTCACAAAAATGCTGGCATCTGGGCAGGTTTTGCTCTCAAGGAAACACATACAATCCCTACATTGTATTTGGTTCACATTGCCATCCTCTTTCTTGCCTTAGTCATTGCAGGCTTCCATAAGGAAATACTATAGATGGGGAGATCAAACAACAGACATTTATTTTCTCATAGTCCTTGAGTCTGGAATGGCTGAGATCAGGGTTCCAGGGTAGTGGGTGTCTGGTGAGGACTTTCTTTCTGGCTTACAGATGGCCACCCTCTCTGTGTGTCCTCAGTTGGCAGAGAGAGATAAAAAGTACAAGCTACTTCTCCGGTGTCTCTTCTTGTAAGGGCAATAATCCCATGATGAGGGCTCCACCCTCATGGCCTCAACCAAACAGAATTACCTCCCAAAGCCCCCATCAACAAACCATCACATTGGCACAACGTGTGAATTTTGGGGTACACATTTCATTCCATAGCACATTTTTGGGCCTGCTTTTAGTACTTGGACCACAGTCCTTGTTTTGTTTGCCTGAGAAACCTTATGGAATCACGAGAAGAGAAATGAAGCAAGACCAAGGTCTGCTTCTGGTTCAGAGAAGTGGGAATGGTGTGGGCTCCAGATGAATTCAGACCATATGTATTAGTTTTCTTGGGCAGCCATGACAACGTGCCATGGTCTGGGGGGGTTAAACAACAGAAATGTATTGTTTAGCTTTCCTGGAGCCTGAAAGTCCACGATCAAAATGATGACAGTGTCGGTTTGTTCTGAAGACTCTTTCCTTGGTTTTGGAGATGGCTATCTTCTCCCTACATCTCCACAGGTTCTTCCTTCTGTGTGTGTCTGTGTCCTAATATCCTCTTCTCATAAGGACACCAGTCATTAAATAAGAGGCCACCCTAATGACCTCATTTTACCTCAATGACCTCTTTACAGACCGTATCTCCAAATACAGTCACACTCTGAGGTACTGCGGGTTACGGATTCAGCATATGCATTGTAGGGCAGACACCATTCTGTCCATAAAGGCAGGCCATCTAGTCCCAACCCTGTTGTTTACTAGCCACGTGGTTATGGGAATGTACAAGTCCTGTGAGCCTGAGGTTCTTCATCTGGGAAATAGCTTTGATAGGATCTGTCTGGTAGGACTGTTGGAATGTGTGCAATGTATGTAAAGAACCCGACACAGTGTCTGGCATATGTTACATCTTTACTGATTGACAGTTGTTTGCATTACTAGTATATTTGGACCTCAGATCCTACTACAATTACCTCTGGGTATTTTATTTTTGCTAGTGTCGTTATTATCTAGGAAACCTCTAAGTATTCAGCACAATAGGACAGGGAATACCTATTCAGCCAAAAATATTCCTTCATGGATAAAACTCAGTAAAAATTCCCTCCTAGATGATTTACTATTTAATTTGTGTGTGTGTGGGGGGGAGTCTTCCTCAGCTGGATACAGCTCAAAGCTCCTGGCATCTGAGTCAAGGACCAACTCCTTCCCTCCCTCCCAGCTGGTTTTCCAACCAAACCGCTTTTTTATGCATTTGATCATCACCCAAAATCTAAGCCCTTACAATTGGACAAATTACACTTGAGATAACCTAATTAAAATGCCATTTTAATACAGTCGGCTCTGGCTCTGCCAGCCAGGCAGATGTGTACCTGGCCAGTGGCTTGGGGGTCTCAGTTCATGGGAGATTCACACTTTCTCTCAGGAAATCCCTACAGAGGATGATCATTGATCACCTGGCTCTGGCACTGTGCTCAGCCACAGTGGGACAAGAGCACAGGACACCTTCCACACTCGCCCCAGCTGGAGATTCTTCTCTGCTTTTCTCACCATCCAGAAGGAACTGCTCAGGGCAGTTCTCCCTTACAGGCTTTGCTCTTAGCGTTAAGTCATGAGACACATGGTCTGACAGTCTGGCCCTGTCACCACCCAGCTTCATTACAACCAACTCCTACAGAAGGAACTGCAGTTTCCCGAAGCCCCAGACCACCCTGGCTCAGGGCACTCACACCTCACTTCTCTGAGCAGAAGCACCACCCTGCAACCCTTTCATCACTTGTCCTTTAGGGCTTAGAGGACATCTCATCACCTTAATTATATGACTTCAGCTCCCAGACTTTCTACTTCTATGGGCAGGGATGGGTCTGGCTTACCCTACGGTGTCGTTAACCCAGGGCCTTTCAAAGAACAGATGCTCATTGAATATTTGGGAAACGAATGTGCAAGTGAGCCATGGCTCTTATTTATTGAGATTAAATTTCCCCTACATTCTCAAATAAGCCAAACAAATTCACATACACACAAAAATTTTAATTTTATAGAAAATCACGTGAAAAATGATAAGATGGCAAGAAGGAAGTGTCTTTAAATTTTATTTATCTATTTCATAACTCCATATATTTAAATGCAAAATTCTTTCAGATTTCCAAGAAAATTCCTATTGCAATGACATTCCAATTCCACCTTGTTCTGAGCAGCAAAATGAAATGGAAGGTGACCCTATTTGTTTTAGAAAATGGCAAACTCTTACTTTCGATAAGCAAAATTATATGTATAGTCAATATCATCCCCCAACTTAGATGCTGAACCTAATTCAATCTTCTATGAAAAAAACAAAATTTGAAAAATTCCAAAAGGATAACAAAGAGCAAATTCCAAAACACCCAAAAGTAGCATGAACACAGAAGGTTATGCACTGGGGACTTCCCCAAATTACTGCGACCCTCCACTACTATAAACACAGACTGCTGCCTTAAAACACAGAATAAAGAAAGGACTCATTTCTCATGGGCAGGAGGAGCTGCTGGAAGGGTATCTGAATGTGCACTGGCCTTGCCCCCACATTTGCCCTGCCTGCAACTCCTGCTCACTCCCCCTTACCTCATCTCTCAAAGACTCTTCGTACAGGAGTGGGAAAGATTTGGGGTTTCCCTGATTGAGTTTGGCCACATGCTGAAGGACTTTCATCTTGCTGGCTTCAACATGGGCCTGGGACCCCACAGGAACTCATAACATGCAGGATCGCTGTAGGGCACCTGCCAGTACTCCAAGTACCCTTCCTGCACCCAATCCTGGGTGATGAGCTTCCGGAGCTCCCCATACATGTAATGCTCACTCTCAGCATGCACCTCTATCACACCCAGCACTTCCCAGACAACCTCTTCCCAGGCACAGTTGCCCTCCAAGAAGATCAAGCCCAGCATGATCATCAAGAGGCCAGCCTTGGGAAAGCACTGGACATCATTCAGCTCCTCACTGTAGGTGAGGCCCAGGGCAGTGACAAGGACATAGCAGTGGTTGGCAGGATCCAACTTCCTTCACGTCAATGCCAAAGACAAGCTGCATGCACTTGGAGGCTTTGATGAAGATCTCAGGGAAGTAGTCTTGGTAATCTCTGATGACAATATTCAGCATTTCTGCCTTGGTGATCAACTACTTCATTCGATGCTTGAGGAGCAAGAAATGAACCAAATAAAACATTTTCTGTTGTAGCTCTTCTTGGAGCATGGACGCCGGGACTGCTGGGTGCTGGTAGGTGCTTAGCCCCTCCTTTTCTTTGGTGATGGTGCCTTCATTGTAGTGGGGCTCTGGATTCGAGGCCAGGCCAGTGGGAGAGGAGAAGGCTTCCTGAGGACTCAGTGTTGCAGCAGCAACCTCTTCCAGAGTGCCTGGGGTGACAGTAGGTGAGGAGGCAGCTGCCCCCTCCTCCTGACCCTGGAGCCTTTGCACCCACCAGGCCCTGTGCCACTCTTGGGGCCTGAAGGCATTGATTCCTCTAAAAGAGGTGGGGAGGAATAATGGCTCTGGTCAGGGACAGCAGGCAGGAGTGTGGGCAGGAGCTGGGTGATGAGGACCAAAGACCTTGGAAGAGAGGGAGCATGTCAATTGCCTCAGTGAGAACCACACCATGGAGGCTCTTACAAAGTGCAACCTACAGGCCTTTTCCTTAGGTGATGCCCTGGGGCCTCCCAGGGCTCCTCTCCTCCTGGTCAGCCTGTCCACTGAACACATGAACAAGAAAATTGATGGTTCCTCAGGTGTAGCTGGCCCACAGAATGTGAGGCTCCAGAGTTGACAGTTGGCAGGTGGACCTGGGCACTATTGGATACCCTCTGTCCTGGGGAGGGCAGGACCTCTGGAACACATTCAGAGTGTGTGCCTCACCTTGACTCCTGGCATGGCCTGGGCCTCCAATGCTCTGTGACCTGAGGACACTGCCTCAGACCAAGGTCTCACCGTGGGTTCCTGGAGCCTCTGTAAGGGGAAGTGAGGGACTCTCAGGCTGCAGTTACATGCACAGCCCTGGTACCCCTAGTGCTGTCAGGAGGGTGGACCAGGCTCTGTGAGGTTGACACCGTCTGGGGCCAGCAAATCTGGTCACCCATGCTTGGGTCCTCCCAGGGCCAATAAGTGGTGTCGGGGATGGCCGGGGTCTCTCTATCAGGGGTACGAGTTCCCCTCACTCATTCCCCTGTGTCTTCACTTTGATGATGCCTAGCAGGCCTGGGACTTTTTCCTGTGCCAACCTGGATCTGCAACCCTCAGAGCAAAGTTGTAATCACACTCAGCCCCTTCAGTCAGTAGTAAGGGAGCACCAGGTCTGGCCACTCTGCCTGTACTTTCCAGGGGTGACTGCGGGGACAAGGTGTTTCTGTGAGGCCTCCACTGTTCTGGAGTGGGGTACACCTAGTCCTCCCTCACACCAAGGTGTTCACCTTCCTGATGGCCATAAATAATGTGGTCACCCAGCCCAGGGTGTCCTAGGGGTGAAAGCAGGGGCAAGGTTGGGGCCCCTCTCTCCTAGAATCCTGGGTCTCCATCCACCTCTTGTCTCCCAGCAGGTTCTGGGCATCTCCCTCTGCTCACCTGAGGCCGTGCTCACTATACCAAGCCCCTGCCCTCCCTTAGCCCTGGAAGTGCCTGTCAAGACACACGTGCCAGGCAACCCTGCATGGGGCCTCCCAGGATTGATGGAAGGACAGGCTTCTGTAGGTTGTCCCCTATTTTGAATTCTAAGACTCCCTCCCCTCCTCCTTACCTCTGTGTTCTCATCTTGGCTTTCTGGTACAGCGTGCATTCCTTCCACTCACACAAAGGCCCTTACTTCTGTGTAAGCCCTGAGGCATAAGTCAGTGGACATCACATCTGGACCCTACACCGAGGCTTCCCAGGGCTGACACTGGGAGTGGAATGGGATGGGTGGTGGGAGTCCTCAATCCTCCCTCAGGTTCCTGACCTTGATGCCTGGAAAATCCTGGACGTCCACCCTCTACAGTTCTTACTCAGCCCGAGGGCACAACATGCTCTGACTCTGAGAGTCCCCTGAGGTGTAAATGGGAGGGCCTCAGCCCGACATGTCTGCCCCGGGTTGGCCTAAGGCTGACAGCAGGGACACAGCTGGATTATTTGGAACCCTCTAATTGGAGTGGGAGCCTCATCAGCCCACCCTCATCATCTGACCTCATACCTAAGAGAGCCTGGGTGCTCTCCCATACACCGACCGTAATTCTAGATCTCAGACCAAAGGCCTCACCTCTGTCAGCCCCACAGACACAACTCAGTGGATGTCACATCTGGTCCCCTACACCGGGGCTTTCACAGGCTGACAGCATGGAACAAGGATGTACTGTGGGGCCCCTTATTGGGAAGTAGTGCAGCCTGGATCCCCACCTCTATGGACATTAGTCTGCCAGGTCACACCAACGCTCTGACTCCCAGAGTCCCCTGAGGAAGATGTTGGGGGGAGAGGCGCAGCCTGACATGTCTCCCGGGGTGTGGTCCATGGCTGACAGCAGAGGTGGGGCTTGATTATTTGGGGACCCTCTACGTGGGGTGGAGTCCCTCTGAGTCCACCCTCATCAGCTACCTCACTCCTAACAGAGCCTGGGCCCTCTCACTTACGCCAATCTGAAGTCTGCCCCTCAAACTAACGGCCTCACCTCTGTCAGCCCCCAAGATGGACTGCAGTGGACGTCACAGCCGCCCCGCCACCTGGGCTTCCCTGGGCTTCCCCAGGCTGACAGGAGAGGCAGAACTGGATTATTTGTGGACCCTCTACCAGAAGGGGGCCCTCTCAGTCCCTCTCAGCATCGCACCTTGACACCTCACAGAACCTGGGCCCTCTCCTCATGGTCGACTGGAAGTGCGGACCTCAGACTAAGGCCCTCGGCTCTGTCAGCCCCCCAGATGGACGTCTGTGGAGGTAACATCTGGCCCCATAGCCGGGCTTCTGAGAGCTGACAGCAGGGGCAGAGCTGGAGTATGTGGGTCCCTCTGCGTGTAGTAGGCACCTCTTCAGCCCTCCCTCATTGTCTCACCTTGACTGTTAGCAGAGCCTGGTCCCTCTGCCCTCTACCAAGCTGAAGTCTGGACCTCACACCAAGGCCCTCACTTCTATCAACTGCTGAGGCAGAAGTTGGTGGACATCACTGATGGCAGAGGCAGGGATGGGGCCCCTTTGTCCTAGAGTCTAAGGTTCCACTAGACCTCCTTCAGTGTCTTATATTGACTGCCAGCAGAACATCGGACTCTGTCCACACTGGCAATGGGATCTCCCACAGATGACCATTAGTACATTGCAGGGGCCCATTCCATTCTGGAGTCAAGGGCTGCCTTGGTCCCCCCTCAGGGCCCTCACCTCAATTCCTACCGAGGCATGTGACACCTCCCTGGGCTAACCTGAGTATGTCACCAGTAGACTAAGGCCTACACTGCCCTGAATCCCTTGAGGCAGAACTTCACTGATACAGGTCAATGCCTGTATTGTGGAGAATTGACTACTCTGCCTGGAGTCTTTCAGGACTGACAGGGCAGAGATGGATTCTTTGGGACTCCTATGTTCTGGGGTGAGTGGACACCTCAATTCTCATTCATGAGAGCCCTCATCTTGCCCCTTGACTCCTTGATTCAGCGCTCCGTGGGAAATGTCCTCTCCCTTCCATGTTGGACCATTTGTCCAGCTGCAACCCTTGCAAAAATGACTCCAAGTCCCCAGCTAGATACTAAATGGGGAGCTGGTGCATCCATGGCCAAGGATGAGCAGTCGTATATGTAATGTTGTGTTATTCAAATCTCTTCTGTATCTATGTTTTGTACAATTTTAACTTTGGTTGTTTATACTTTAGTCATTGATGCTACTTGGAAAAATGTCTATTTTGTAAGTATTTTCAAAGAATTGTGCTTTGTCAGTTATCTCTACTGTTATCTGCTTCATTATTTCTGCTTTTATCTTCATTATTTCATACCTTCTACTAGCTTAAGTTGCATATGGTTTTTATTCTTTAGTTTCTCGAATTGTGCAGATGTTTTAAATATTTTTATTGTCCAATATATTTAAGGCTATTTCCCTCTGAGTATCACTGGGGCTGTATCACACAGTTAGTGATATATAGCTTTATATGTATGTCTTGAATTTTTTACAAGTTGAATATATTATTCTATTACACATGATATTAAATTTTCTATGTTTATCCCCAATTGAGGGGTGTAAAATTATTTTTGAGAAGACTGTGAAAAGGATGATAGAAATAGAATGTCACTTGGAAGAGATTTTGGGTTCCCAAGGCATTTTATTTTGTTTTATTTTGTCATTAGTTATAGAACAGTTTTAAACATATTTAAATGCTGTTGACAGAGTTGGGCTTATTGCAGGAATGTAAAGAAGTTTAACACTGGAAGACCGATCAATACAACTGGCAATGTGTAAGAATATAGGATTTTGTAGTAAAATAAAAAAATTCCATTTAATACTGAGGGAATTTAATGCAGGGAACTGTATACACAAGTGATGGAGAAGCCAAACGAGGTCGAGTTGGAGAACCCAATAATTAGC
Organism: Eulemur mongoz; assembly: GCA_028534055.1. NCBI lineage: Eukaryota > Metazoa > Chordata > Mammalia > Primates > Lemuridae > Eulemur > Eulemur mongoz. The sequence continues at coordinate 9,467,238 of JAPYYL010000031.1, read as the reverse complement.
CACACGAGGAAGTCAATCTCACCTGTAGGTGGGAAGGACAAACACAGGAATGCAGCATTAATGAAGCCTCGGTATTGGGTTCAACAAGATCTGAAATCATGGTGGGACTGTCTGATCGTGGCTGGAGCCAAGGACAATATAGCACCTGAAAAAGAAGTCACCTGATGCAGAAGTAGGAGAAAAATATCTAATCACTCTATCTTCTTGAAGCAAAATGGAAGCCAAATGTTGGTGAGCCTAGGAATTGGAGCCTTCAGCAGTCAAATCCTGTATAGTGGAGAATAGATTAGGAGAAAATGAGAGATGGATCTGGGAGCAAATGCTCCCAGGGCTGGCTAATTATACTAACAGATTGAATGACACAAATCATATCTAGAGTAAATTTATTAATGTTTTAAAAATTTTAAGTTTTTGGGGGCACAAGTTGAATTCAGTTACATGTATATATTGTATAGTGGTGAAGTCTGGGCTTTTGGTGTACCCATCACGTAAGTTGCGTACATTGTGTCCCATAGATAATTTTCCATGCCTCATCTACTCCCACCTTTACCCTTTTGAGTCTGCAATGTCCATTATACCACTCCATGTGCCTTTATGTAGCAATAGTTTAGTTCCCACTTATAAGCTAGAATATGTCGCATTTATTTTCGTTTTTCTGTTCCAGAGTAACTTCACTTAGGATAATGTCCTCCAGTTCCCTCCAAGTTGCTGCAAAAGATATTATTTCACTCTTTCTTATTGTTCAGTAGTACTACATGGTGTGTGTGTGTGTGTATACATATATATGCATATATATGTATATGTATATCTCAATTTCTTACTCATTCAGTTGGAATGTATCCATCAACTTAGGTAGATTCCATATTTTTGCAATGGTAAATTGTGCTGTGATAAACATATGAGTAGAGATGTCTTTTGGATATAATGATTTCTTTTCCTCTGAGTAGATACCCAGTAATGGGTTTTCAGGATCTAAGGTAGATCTACTTTTCATTCTTTGAGAAAGTTTCATACTAATTTACATTTCCAGCAAGAGAGTATAAGTGTTTCATTTTCACTGCATTCACACTAAAAACTAATGTTTTTTTGAGTTTTTATTAATGGCCATTCTAAGTGGAGCAAAACTGTATCTCATTGTCATTTTAAGTCGCATTTCCATGATTACAGCAAATTTATACATCATTATATTTAATAAAAATTGACATACATTTCAAATAAAAAGAAATGTTTCTCAAGGTATAAAATTTTATTCCACCTGATCCTCTCTGCCAAAGTATAAAGTTTATATCCATGAGTCTATGTTGACAAATAAATGACTGAATACATAAATAGGGGAGAATAGACAAATAATTGTGCAGAAGTACTACACATCATTTATGTAGATACTCTATACTTCTCAAGTGCTGTCTGGTCACCGTGACTTCCTTCTGAAGAAAGTACAGTGTGGAAAAGGGGGAAAAGAGTAACTCTACAGTAGGGAAGCCTGAAAAACGCTCCCTCTGCCAGATGATCAAGATTGATATCCACAGTGATAAGTGTCAGGCAGGTGGGAGGGGGATGGTGGACATGCGTAAATTCATATCGAACTGGTGAAGTGCGCTGACTGGGGGATGGGCATGCTTGCAGATCTGACTCAGGTGGCACAAAGGCAGTAATGTAACCAAAGCTTTTGCACTCCCGTAATATTCTGAACTAAAACAAAAACAGTGATAAGTCATTGCTGATTGTATGTATCTATGATATGATGTCAGGAGAATACTACTTTACCTCTGTGGTCCTCCCCTTTCCAAACCCATAATACCAAGCTAATCATGACAAAATCATTAGCAAAATTCCAAGAGAGGGGCATCCTACAATATGCCTGACTAATACTCCTCAAAACTGTCAAGGTCATCAAAAACAAGGAATGCCTGAGAAACTGTCATAGCCAAGAGGAGTCGAAGAAGGCATAATGTCTAAATATCCTGTAGAATCTTGGATAGGATCCTGGAACAGAAAAAAGACATGAAGTAACAACTAAGTAAATCTAAAGAAAGTGTGGACTTTTGTTCATAACATTGTATCACTATTGGTTCATTAGTTTAAACAATGTACCATGCTAAGAGGTTAACTTATAGGGGAAAGCCAGTGTGGGCCAAGTGGGAACTTTCTGTACTATGTTTGCAATTTTTCTGTGAATCCAACAGTATTCTCAAATAAAAATCTTGGTAAAATTGAAAAAAAGAAAAGTAAGTCAACAAAATAAAGGATATGTATGAAAAACCTGTAGCAGACATCGTACACATACGGGGAAATTTGAAAGCTTTTGCTTTGAAACTGAGGATTAAACAAGGATTCCTGCCATTACCATTTATATTCAATATTTTGATGTAGATACTGTCCAGTACAGTAATGAGAAGCAGAATAATTAAACAAGATAGCAATCATAAAGTAAGAAATAAAGTGTCTGTGATTAACTGATGATTAGACTGTGTGTCATCAAAATTCAAAAGAACTAAGGTTAAACTATTCAATGAATAAAAGTGAATGTCAATGTTGCTTGGTACAACATCAATATACAAAAAGTAAAGTTTGTTTCTGCAGGAACAAATGAAAGTCAGGAAAATGTGGCTTGTAACCTATCATATCAAAATATTAAATACAGAAGAGTAAATCTCACTAAAGAACATTTAGAAACTCTATGGAAAAATATAAAAGCACTGTTTAGATAAATTAATAAACACCTAACTTAAAATAAAGTATAATATGATCATGGATATGAAGATTCAGTTGTATAAAGATGTTAATTCTCGTTGATTAATCTACAGATTGACTGCAATCTATATAAAAAAATCTCAAAGTCTTTGTGGGTGAATATATCTGTTTATGTGCATATCAGTGTGAAATGTGACCCAAAGAGTGTATTGTTTAAACTGGCGTGCAACAGACCAAGCATAGCCCAGACAATCTTGAAGAAATAAGGAATATAAAACTAGTTACTTTACCAGATGAGTAAGAATTATTAAAATGTTAGAGTAATTAAGTTTGTGGTATGTGTGCTGTGATTGACAAGCAGATCAATGGAAATAGCATACTCTTGAAACAGATAGGCTAATATATGGACCGTTGATTTATGAAAAAGGTCCAACTGCAGAACAGTGGAGAATCACACTATTTTTAGTAAATGACAGTAAAACAACTAGATCTCCATGTAGAAACCCCAATGCAACTGGAATTCTTATGAAGCTACTTAAAAATCAATTGCAGAGGGATTTAAGGTCTACTTTTTCAATTGTTGCTATAAAACATTTCAAAACACACAAAACTATGTTGAATAGTTGAATGAATCTAGCATTGTAGGTCAAGTAGGACTTTCAAAATACTGGAGGAGAAAGGACTGAAAGAGTTTGGGGACATCATTCAGTTCCAGAAGGGATGGAGATGATATGAGCTGGGGAGAAAGAGAGGAAATGGCAGCTCCTTCTGCCCCTGTCTCTGACACAGATGGCCTTGCTACCTTCTTGGACCTTCATTTTCAGAGATGGATGTGATGGTTAGCGGCAGCTTGAGAGAAGGCTACATGGACCAATGATGTGCTCATTTCACCTCCCACCGAAAGCCCTGTGGGCCACTTGAGCCCTGGTGCTCCAACAAGTACGACTTCATGTACAAGTCCAGAGATCCTGACAAAAAATGTTGGACTGACACCCTGTCCAGACCCAGGAGGCCTTCACTGGCTTAGAGGTAAGGCCAAGTTTTCCACATGTGTTGACAGCAGGACACTGCCTCCCTCCTCATCTGGATGAGAGCTCTTGATGGAAGGATGTGCTTGGGGTCTTTGGCCACTCTCTTTGTTTGGCTCATTTCAAGGTGTATCACAGTTGCTACTCTTTTACAGAAATCCCTCTTTGCACACCCCTGCTAATAAGATTTGGAGTAGCTGATGGAGCAAAAGAGGGTATCTCTCCTTCCTGTGGTCAGAGGTACTCTAAATGTGGAGGAGTGATTATCATGGGATGACATTGAAGTCAGTCCAAGTGGGCAGGGGACCTCCATAAATACCAGTGGGAGGGCTTCCCCTACCAGCACGGGAGCTACCACCAGTCTGGGAGGATTCTCCTAACAGTGTCTTTCACACAGTAGAAGTTTTAATTTTAATAATGTCTCTTATCAATTTTTTTCTTTCATGAGTCAATCCTTTGGTGTTGTATCTAAGAAGTCATTGTCAAATCCAAGTTCACCTTGATTTTCTTCCATGTTACCTTTCAGAAGCATTATAGTTTTGTGCTGTACTTTTAGGTATACGATCCATTTTGAGTAAACCTTGTGAAGGTGCACAGCAAGTGTCTTCCTCCTTTCTAAGGTGAGGGATACTGTAAATGTGGAGAGGATAAGCATCATGGGATGACATTGAAGTCATTCCGAGTGGGCAGGGGGACTCCAGGGATATCAGTAGGGGGGCTTCTGCCAGCAGCACATGAACTGCCTCCAGTCTGGTGAGGGGTGTGTGGAAGTGTCTTAATGAAGACCTTTCACCATCAAAATGGTATTTGGAGCCTCTGATTGGAAAGGCTTCTGGCTGGCAGTTAGTCCCTAGGGGGGACTGTAGGAAGGAGGGTGCCATCTTGATAAACAAGGCCATCTTTCTCAGATCTTCTCTGTGAGAATATGGTGGGGTTCCTGGTGGTAAAACCCAGAATGTTTGCCCTTTAAGACTGTAGCTCCACATACTTTATCACTCACACTACCTCACACTCAGTCTTCAGAGATTCATCAAAATCACCATTTCATGGTCTTATCATTGATGACTCCAGGAGCTTCTGCTCCAGATCAGCAGATCTCATCTGGACCTTTTTGTATGCACACATCTTTGCATATTTTGGGTTAGTGGCTTGCCCTGCAACCTCATTTCTCTGATGGGTAAAAGAAAAATTATTCATTTTCTGTTTTGTCAAGTATTTTCTTATTGTAAGGATGGGAGTGTGAACTTACAACTGTATATCTTTTTTAGTGGTTGTTTATTATATATACCTAATTTATCATCGTCTACTGTTAACATTTTACTACTTCAAGTCAAGTGTAGAAACCTCACAGTCCTTCATGTCCCTTTTCCTATTTACGATGTGATTGTCCTAAGTATTTCTTATACATACATTTATAACCACATCAGACAGTGTTATAATTTTTGCTTTAACTATCAAACATAAATTAGAATATTCGAGAGGCAAAAGAAAGTCTATCATATTTATCCGCATTTTTGTGTATCATATTTTTTCTTCCTTCACGATGTTCCCATTCCCCATTACCCCTTTTTTCATTTTCTTTCTAGTTAGGGAACTTCATCTAGCTATTCTTTTACAGTACATCTCCTGGTGACAAATCCTATTAGTTTTCTTTAGTCTGAGAGTGTCTTGATTTCACCTTCAGTTCTTAAGATATTTTTCCTATATTTAGGGTTTAGTGTTGAATGTTCTTTTCTCTCTGCACTTGAAAGAAGTTGTGCCCCTTCCTTCTGGCCTCCATGGTTTCTGTTGAAAAAAA
>JAPYYL010000031.1:9442619-9461218 GCA_028534055.1 Eulemur mongoz | reverse complement strand
TGGGGAGCGGTCTAGGCCTCCTAGTGTATCCGCCCAGGACATGCATAGTCAGGCCCTCCACCTATCCCTGTGGGACACGCTTGTGGGACACACCTATCCGGGGCTATAAAAGCAGCTTGCATTTCCTGTTCGATGTCTCTCGCCATGTAACGTTTGTAGATGCCTCATTAAACTACTGCTGGAAGAACTCCAACTGGTCATGTCGTACTTGCTGGCAACTGCGGCGCGACAGCAGGTGTCAGACAAGGAGGCAGTGAAGGGCTGCTAAGTTATTCTTTTTTCATCAAAGCTGACATGTCTTCCAAGGAATCATTTTTCACCTCCTGGGGGACGTGAGACATTTAGGAATTCAATCTCAATAGATATTTGTTTCATAGTGCTTTCCAAAGTCTTTTCTCATCTTGTACTCATGAGGGGGCTTTGGTTTTTGACCATTCATCTATATATGTGTTCGTAAGTGAGTTCCAAATAAGGCACCCTGCTAAAATCTTATTTCAAATATTAAGGTGGTTTCAAACCCCTCTAACTTCAGGGTTATATCCCAGGAACAAATAGATAATATGTCAAATCAGACTCTACTCACAGCCCATTTGAAAAACACTTAGTATGTTGAAGATAACCAGACCAGGTAACTAGGTATCTAAAAGACATTGTCCCCAGGCAAATTTTCATATCAAAATGGTTGTTGGTATCATAGGGTTTCCTGAATGAGGGATAGGACAGCCAGAGGACTTCCGAAAGGAGAAGAAATGCTCTTTGTCAGGAGAAAGGCAGGTAATTCTAGGCTGTTCCATGGGGACCAGTGACAAGATGGTCAGCAGTCTAGGTTCCAGAGTTGGAAGGCACACATGGGGGCCACCTGGGGAAGCACACTGTAATGTGGGACTAGATAGAAAAGCTCACACCTAGTAAGAGTCAGCTTCCAAGGAACTAACCACAGACAACTCCCAGTGGAGTTTGAGTCTCACTGTTACCTCCTTTAGACTTGTCTTCAGGACTTGGCCCCAGGGTCCCATTTTTACACCTGAGGGACATGATGCATTGCTGAGAGAGAAATGAAGTGGAGCCAGGGGTTCAGCCTCAGGGTGGTGGAGTGGGAACAGCAAGAGCTCTGGAGAATTCAGACCAGGCATGTAGTCTGAGCCCCTTCACTTACTGGCCATGTGATCCTGAGACTTGATCAAGCCTTGTGAACATGGGGTTCTTCACCTGCAAAGTGGGTTTGATAGTCCTGTCCAGTAGGACTGTTAGAATATGTGCAACGTATGTACAGCACCTGACCCAGAGCCTGCAATATGCTGGATCTTTAATGATGGGCAGTTATTTCTATAATATTATTTTACTCTCAAGCCCTACCACCCTCTGCTCTGGAAAATGTGTTTTTCTTTTTCAGATCTGAGAATACACAATGCAAGAGGACACAGAATATCAAATCAATCAAAAATATTGCTTTGTAAATAAAACTCAGTGAAATTTCACTCCTGGAGAATATATTATTTAATCTGAGTGTGGAGGATTTTTCCCCAGCTGGATGCAGCTCAAATTTCTAAAATTTGAGTCAAGGACCAATCTTTTCCTCCCTCTCAGCTCCTTTTATTTCCAAACCACGATTTTCACTCATTTCACTCCCACCCAAATTTTAGTCCTTGCTATGAGTTGTCCAGATTAAACTAAAGGTGACCTAAGTAAAATATTCTAATGGAGTCTGCTCTGGCTGTCCCAGGCCAGGGAAATGTGTGGCAGTTTAGAGGCTTCAGGGCACCACTTCAAAGAAATATCACTATATGTTCATGGAAATCCTTTCAGATGATGGGTATCATCACCTCCTTCTTGCACTGTGCCCAGCCACAGTGGGACAAGAGCACAGGACACCTTCCACACCCGCCCCAGCTGGAGATTCCTCTCTGCTTTGCTCACCATCCAGAAGGAACTGCTCAGGGCAGGTCTCCCTTCCAGGCTTTGCTCACAGCACTAAGGCATGAGTCACATGGTCTGACAGTCTGGCCCTGCCACCACCCAGCTTCATTACAACCAACTCCCACAGAAGGAACTGCAGTTTCCCCAATCCCCAAACCGCCCTGGCTCAGGGCACTCACATCCTACTGCTCTCAGCAGAAGCACCACCCTTCAACCCTTCTGTCACTTGTTCTTTAGGACTTAGGAGAACATCTCACCACCTTTTTTATGCAGCTGTAACTCCTGAATTCTACCATCCTATTGGTGGGGAGAAAGGGTCTGGCTTATCCTAGTAATTCCAGCAACCCAGGACCTTCCAAAGAGCAGATGCTCAGTGACTGTTAGTGGAGGAAATAAGCCAATGAGCAGGGGGTATTATTTATTGAGATTTAATTTCTCCTACAATCTTGAATAAGCCAAGCATAGACAGGTACGTATATTTTAATTTTACAGAATGACATACTAAAAAGATAAGGGAAGGTAAGAATTAACTCTTAGTTTGTTTTTTTTTTTTTTCTTATTTCTTGATCTCATTTATTTTACTCCTGACTTGTTTCACATTTCCAAGGAAGCTTCTATTGCAATGTCATGTTATCTTGTCCCAGATCACAAAATAAAATGCAAGACTTCCCAATTTGTATTATATAATAGGAAAACTTTTAAACTGGATAAGCAGCAATGTATTTGTGAGCAGTGCCATTTGTAAACCTAGAACTTGAAGTTAATTAAACCTTCCATTAAAAAGAATATTTCAAAAACACCAAAAAGAAAAAATAATTTCCAAGTCACCTGTATTGAACACTAACACAACAATGTCATACACTCAAGATGTTATACACAAAGATGTTGTACTCCAAGCCCCACCCTGCTCCTCCACTGCTCAGAGTAGTGACTTCTCTCTCCAAACAAAGAGTTAAGAATCTTTGTCAGACTTTTCTTGGGGCAGAGGCTGCTGGTTGTGGCCCTGGAACGTGCACTGGCCCTGGCACCTCAATTGTCTCTGACTACAACTCTCCCTTGGCTGCCCTTTTCCTCATATCTCACAGCCTCTTCATACCAGATAAGAAAGGCTTTGGGCATGGCATCATTGAGCTTGGCCAAAAACTCCAGGATTTTCATCTTGCTGGTTTCAGCGTGACACCTCGGGAACCACAGGAACTCGTAGCATGCAGGATCACTGCCAGGCACCTGTCGGTACTCCAGGTACTTTTCTGGCACCCAATCATAGGTGATGAGCTTCTGGGGCTCCCCATAGATGAAAAGCTCCCTCCCAGCATGCACCCCCATTACACCCAGCATTTTCCAGATGACCTTCTCCGGGGCACAGTCGCCCTCCAAAAGATCACACCCAGGATATTTATCAGGAGGCCAACCTTGGGCATGCTCTGGAAGTCATTCAGCATCCCGTCATAGGTGAGGCCCAGGGCAATGACAAGGACATAGGAGTGGCCAGACGGGTCGACTTTCTTCACATCAATGCCAAAGACCAATTGCATGCCCTTAGAGGCTTCACTGAAGATCACAGGGAAGTGATCTTTGTAATCTTTGATGACACTATTCAGAATTTCTGTCTTTGGTATTGGCTCCTTGATTCGATACTTAAGGAACAGGAAAAGAAACAAATGAGCCACCTTGTCATTTATAGCACCTCTAATCAAGTACTTGGCATTAGCCTGGGCCTGCAAGGTGCTTGAACCCTCCTCTTCTTGCCTGGTGGAGCCCGGATCTGATTTGATTGATGGAGTAGCTTTGATGGAAGTAAGGAAGGAACAGGCTCTGAGGACCCTGGGGAGGGTTCAGTATCCCAGCAGCAGCAACCTCCTTTTTGGTGCCCAGAATCAGACAATAGTGGGGGGCAGGGGAAAGGAGGAGGTGAAACAGGAGAGAGACAAAGATGTGGCATCCTTCTCATGATCTACCAGATCCTATGCACCCACAATGCCCAGGGCATTTCTGTGGGCCTGAAGGCCTTTCACATGCCTACAGCACTGATATATCTGACAGTAGCAAAGAGACACAATGGCTCTGGTCTGGGTAGCAAGTAGGAGTGTGGGCAGAAGCTGGATGATGTGGAGCCACAGTCCTGTGGAGAGAGGTAGGATATCAGTGGACTCAGTGAGAAATATACCCTGGGGGGCTCTAACATAGGCTTGACCTACAGGCCTTCTCCTCCTAGGGCTCCTGTCCTCCTGGTCAGCCTGTCCTTTAAGCACCTGAATGAGGAACTGAGATGTGTCCTCAGGGACAGTGGCCTGCAGAGCATGAGGCCACAGGGCTGACAGTGGGTGGGTGGGGCTAAGCACTGTGAGGTCTTTTGTTTGCTGGGAATGGCAGGACCCTTGGCACACATTCAGAGTGTGTACCTCACCTTGACTCCTGGCACGGCATGGGCCTCCTCTGCTCTGTGACCTGAGGAAACTGCCTCAGACCAAGGTCTCACCATGGTTTCCTGGAGCCCCTGTATGGGGAAGTGAGGGGCCCTCATGCTGTAGATATATGCATAGCTCTGGTAACCCCAGTGCTGTGAAGAGGGTGGGCCAGGATCTCTGAGGCCCCCACCATTCTGGTGTGGATGTTCACCTCTGTGCTAACTCAGGGTCCTCAGCTTTTGCCTGGAGGGCCCTAAACCCCACCCTTCTGCTGGCCTGAGAAACTCTCAGAACAAGAGCTGACATCCCTGATATGGAGCAGAAGGTAGTGAGTGGGCCCTGCATCACCCAAGGATGACTGCAGGGCCTGGGTCAGACTGTTCTGAGGTGGGCATTTCCTCAGCCCACCCTAAGGGCATTTACTTTTAATCCTGCCAGGGCCTCAACCCACCCCTGCTGACTTGACATGGTCCTTCTGAGATCAGGCCAAGGTCTAACTCCTAAGGATGCCCCTCCTTCCACTGCTGTGAGAGCCAGAACTTGCCATGTCTTGATGCTCCCCCCTATATTCTCAGGGGGCTGAAAACAGAGAAGCCAGACTCTGTAGGGTCCCTTCTCTACTGGGGTAGGTAAGTACTTTCAGTACTCACTGAGTGTACTTATCTTAATTTCTGACAAAACCTGGGATTCCTCCCTCAGCTGACGTGAGGCTACACCGCTGAGGACAAGGTTGTCTCCTCCCTGACACGCTCCCCAGGTAGAAGTCTGGGGCCAGCACATGTGGTCACTCATGCTTGGGCTTTCCCGGGGCCTAAAACTGGTGTAGGGGGTGGACAGACTCCTTCTATCAGGTCCCCTCACTCATCCCCCTGTGTCCTCACCTTGATGATGCCTAGCAGCCCTGGGACTGTTTGCTGTGCCAAACTTGAGCTGCGACCCTCAGAGCAAAATTGTAACCACTTCAGGCAATAGTGAGGGAGAACCAGTCTGGCCACCCTGCCTGGAGCTTCCAGGGCTGACTGTGGGGACAGGGTGTTTCTGTGAGGCCTCCATTGTTCTGGAGTGGGGTAACCCTAGTCCTCCCTCACACCAAAGTGTTCACCTTCCTCATGGCCATAAAGAAGCATGGATGTACCACATGTGGCCACCCTGCCCAGGATCTCCTAGGGATGAAAGCAGGGGCAAGGTTGGGGCCCCTTTGTCCTGGGATCCTGGGTCTCCTTCCACCTCTTGTCTCCCAGCAGGGTCTGGACATCTCCCTCTGCTCACCTGAGGCTGTGCTCCCTATACCAAGCCCCTGCCTTTTCTTAGACCTGGAGATGGCTGTCAAGATGCACGTGCCAGGCCACCCAGCATGGGGCCTCGCAGGGTTGAGGGAAGGACAAGCATCTGTGGGGTTGTCACCTATCCTGAAGTCAATGACTCCCTCCCCTACTCCTTATTTCTGTGTTCTTGTCTTGGCTGCCTGGTACAGCCTGCGTCCCTTCCACTCACACCAATGCCTTTACTTCTCTCTAAGCCCTGAGGCGTAAGTCAGTGGACATCACATCTGGACCCCACACCCGAGGCTTCCCAGCGCTGACACTGGGGGTGTAAGGAGATGGGCAGTGGGAGGCCTCAGTCCTCACTGAGGGTCTTTGCCTTCATGCCTGGCAGAGCCTGGATCCCCACCCTCTACAGCCCTGACTCAGCCCCAGGTCACAGCAGGCTCTTACTTCCAGAGTCCCCTGAGGTGTAAGGGGGAGGGCCTCAGCCTGACATGTCTGCCCCAGGTTGGCCTGAGGCTGACAGCAAGGACAAAGCTGGATTTTTTGGGAACCTCTAATTGGAGTGGGGGCCTCCTCAGCCCACCCTCCTCATCTGATCTCATTCCTAGCAGAGCCTGGTCACTCTCCCCTACACCGACCTTAAGTGTGGATCTCAGAACAAGGGCCTCGCCTCTGTCAGCCCCCCAGACACAAGTCAGTGGATGTCACATCTGGCCCTCTACAACGGGGCTTTCGCAGGCTGACAGCAGGAACAAGGATGGATTGTGGGGCCCCTTATCAGGAAGTGGTGCACCCTGGATCCCCGCCTTTATGGACCTTAGTCTGCCAGGTCACGCCAACGCTCTGACTCCCAGAGTCCCCTGAGGAAGAAGTTGGCGGGGAGGGGCACAGCCTGACTTGTTTGCTGGGGCTGGTCAACGGTCAACAGCAGAGGCGGGGCTTGATTAATTGGAAACCCTCTATGGGCGGTGGCGGCCCCCTCAGTCCAACCTCATCGGCTCACCTCACTCCTAACAGAGCCTGGGCCTTCTCCCCTCCGCCGATCTGGAGTGTGCCCCCTCAGACTAATGGCCTCGCCTGTCAGCCCTCCAGACGCAAGTTGGTTGGGGTTTACCTCTGGGACCTGTACTCGGGGCTTCCTATGGCTGACAGTACTGGCAGAGCTGGATTATTTGGGGACCCTCTAGTGGGGTGGGGGCCTCTTCCATCCACCCTCAGTGTCTCACCTTGAGCCCTAACTGAGCCTGGGCCCTCTCCCTTCTGCTGAACTGAAGCCTGCTTCTCAGACCAAGGCCAACAGTTCAGTCATCCCCCTGGTGGAAATCAGTGGACGTTCCATCTGGGCACCACATCCATGGTTTCCGGGGATGAAGCAGGGACAAGGATGGACTGTGGGGCCCCTTATCAGGAAGTGGTGCAGACGGGATCCCTGCCTCTATGGACCTTAGTCTGCCAGGTCACACCAATGCTCTGACTCCCAGCGCCCCTGAGGAAGGAGTTGGGGAGGGGAAGGCACAGCCTGACATGTCTGCTGGGGCGTGGTCCATGGCCAACAGCAGAGGCAGGGCTGGAGTATTTGGGGACCCTCTATGTGGGATGGGGCCCTCTCAGTTCACCTTGAGCATCTCACCTCACTCCTAAAAAAGCCTGGGCCCTCTCACTTCCACCGATCTGAAGTCTGCCCCTCAGACTAACGCCCTCACCTCTGTCAGCCCCCCAGATGTATGTCGTTTGTTGGAAGTCACAGCGGGCCCACCACACCTGGGCTTCCCCCGGCTTCCACAGGCTGACAGGAGAGGCAGAGTTGGATTATTTAGGGACCCTCTACCAGATTGGGGACCCCTCAGTCCCCCCTCAGCATCTCACCTTGATTTATCACAGAAACTGGGCCCTCTCCTCACGGTCGACCAGAAGTCAGTTATCTCAACTGTTATCTGCTTAATTATTTCTGCTTTTATCTTCATTATTTCATAACTTCTACTAACTTAAGTTTCATATGGTATTTATTCTTTAATTTCTTGAATTGTGCAGATGTTTTAAATGTTTTTATTGTCTAATATATTTAAGACTATCTATTTCCTTCTGAGTATCACTTGGGCTGTATCATACAGTTAATGTTATATAACTTTATGTGTATGACTTGAATTTCTTACAAGTTGAATATATTATTCTATTACTTATGCTATTAAATTTTCTATATTTTTCACCAAACGAGGGGTGTAAAATTATTTTTGAGAAGACTGTGTAAAGGATGACAGAAATAGAATGTCACTTGGAGGAGATTTCAGGTCCCAAAGGCATTTTACTTTGTTTTATTTTTATCATTAGTTATAGAACAGTTTTAAACATATTTAAATGCTTTTGCCAGTGTTGGCTTTATGGAAGGAATGCAAAGAAGTTTAACACTGGAAGATCAGTCAGTATAACTGGCCATGTGGAAGAATAAAGGATTTTCTAGGAGAATAGAAAACTCTATTTAATACAGAGGGAATTTAATGCAGGGGACTGATTACACAAGGGACAGAGAAGCCAAATAAGGGAAAGTTGGAGAACTTTAGCAGGGCTGGCTAACTATATTAACATATTGAATGAGACAAATCATATATACAGTAAATTTATTAATGTTTAAAAAATTTCAAGTTCTGGGGGGCACCTGTTGAATTATGTTAAATGTATATATTGTATAGTGGTGAAGTCTGGGCTTTTGGTGTACCCATCACCTGAGTAGTGTACATTGTGCCCCATAAATTATTTTCCATGCCTCACATCCTCCCACCCTTACAGTTTTGAGTCTGGAATATCCGTATACCACTCTGTATAGCCACCTTGTGTAGCCATAGTTTAGTTTCCACTTATGAACAAGAATATGGAGCATTTACTTTCCTGTCTCAGAGTTACTTCACTTAGGATAATGTCCTCCAGTTCCCTCCAAGTTGCTGCAAAAGATGCTATTTCACTCTTTCTTATTGTTGAATACTACTCCATGGTATGTGTGTGTGTATACATATATATATGCATATATATATATATATATATATCTCAATTTCCTAATCTATTCAGTTGATGGGCATGTAGATAGATTCCATATTTTTGCAATGGTGAATTGTACTGTGATAAACATATGAGTAGAGATGTCTTTTGGATATAATGGTTTATTTTCCTCTGGATACATACCCAGTATTGGGTTTGCAGGATAAAAGGTAGATCTACTTTTCATTCTTTGAGAAAGTTTAATAGTAATTTACATTCCCAGCAAGAGTGCATAGGTGTTTCATTTTCACTGCATCCAAACTAACTACTAACGTGTTTTTGACTTTTTAATAATGGTCATTAATTGGAGTAAGATGTTATCTTATTGCAGTTTTAAGTTGCATTTCCCTGGTTACAGTAAATTTATACATAATTGTATTAAATAAAAATTGACTTACATTCCAAATAAAATGAAATATTTCTCAAAGTATAAAATTTTGTTACACCCCATCCTCTCCCCCAAAGGATAAATTTTATATCCATGAGTCTATGATGATAAATAAATGACTGAATACATAAATTGGGGAGAATCGACAAATCATTGTGCAGAAGTATTACACATCATTTATGTAGATACTCCATATTTCTCAAGTGTTGGGTGGTCACCATGACTTCCTTCCAAAGAAAGTACAGTGTGAAAAAGGGTGAAAAGAGTAACAGTATAGTAGGGAAGCCTGAAAAACGCTCCCTCTGCCAGGTGATCAAGATTGATATCCACAGTGATAAGTGTCAGGCAGGTGGGAGAGGAAAGGAAGGGATGGGTAGATTCATACCGAATGGGTGGAGTACACTGTCTGGGGGATGGGCATACTTGCAACTCTGACTTGGGTGGTACAAAGGCAGTATATGTAACCAAAGCATTTGCACCCACATAATATTCTGAACTAAAACAAAAACAGTGATAAGTCATTGCTGATTGTACGTATCTTTGATATGATGTCATGAGAATAGCACTTTACCTCTGTGGTCCTCCCCTTTCCAAACCCATAATACCAAGCTAATCATGACAAAATCATTAGCAAAATTCCAAGAGAGGGGCATCCTACAATATACCTGACTAGTACTCCTCAAAACTGTCAAGGTCATCAAAAACAAGGAATGCCTGAGAAACTGTCATAGCCAAGAGGAGTCTAAGAAGGCATAATGGCTAAATATCATGCAGAATCTTGGATAGGATCATGGAACAGAAAAAAGACATGAAGTAACAACTAAGGAAATCTAAAGAAAGTGTGGACTTTTGTTCATAACATTGTATCAGTATTGGTTCATTAGTTGTAAACAAAGTACCATGCTAAGAGTTTAATTAATAGGGGAAAGTGAGTGTGGGCCATGTGGGAACTCTCTGTACTATGTTGGCAATTTTTCTGTGAATCCAACAGTATTCTAAAATAAGGAGTTGTATAAAATGGAAAAAAAAAAGTTAGTCAACTAGATAAAGGGTATGTGTGAAAAGTTATAGCAAACAACGTACACATATGGGGAAATTTGAAAGCTTTTGCTTGAAACTGAGGTTTAGACAAGGATTCCTCCCATTACCATTTCTCTTCAATATTTTGATGGAGATACTGTCCAGTGCAGTAATGAGAAACAGAAGAAATACTGGAGACAGTAATCATAAAATAAGAAATAAAGTGCCCGTGATTAACAGATTATTAGACTGTGTGTGAAGAAAATCCAAAAGAACTACGGTTAAACTATTCAAGGAAAAAAGTGAATGGCAAGTTTGCTTGGTACAACATGAATATGCAAAAAGTAAACTTTTTTTCTGCAGCAACAAATAGTATAAAATGAAAATGAAAGTCAGCAAAATGTGGTTTGTAACCTATCATACCAAAATATTAAATATTGAAGAGTAAATCTTGCCAAAGAACGTTTAGGAACTGTATGGAAAAATATAAAAGCACTGTTTAGATACATTTATAAAATATGATCATGGATATGAAGATTCAGTTGGATAAAGATGTTAATTCTCCTTAATTAATCTACAGATTTACTGCAATCTAAATGAAAAATCCCAAGGGCTTTGTGGGTGAATATGTCTGTTTATGTGCATATGTGTGTGAAATGTGACCCAATGAGTGTAATATTTAAATTGGCAAGCAACAGGCCAAGCATAGCCCAGACAGTCTTGAAGGAACAGAGGAAGATAAAACTAGTTACTCTACCAGATGAGTGAGAATTATTAAAATATTAGAGTAACTAAGTTTGTGGTATGTGTGTCGTGGTTGACAAGCAGATCAATGGAAATAGCATACTCTTGAAACAGATAGGCTTATATATGGTCTGTTGATTTACGAAAATGTGCAACTGTAGAAAAGTGAAGAATCACAGTAGTTTTAGTAAATGACAGTGATACAACTATATCTCCATGTAGAAACCCAATGCAACTGGAGTTCTTATGAAGCTACTTAAAAATCAATTGCAGAGGGATTTAAGGTCTACTTTTTCAATTGTTGTTATAAAACATTTCAAAACACACAAAACTATATTGAATAGTTGAATGAACCTAGCATTGTGGGTCAAGTAGGGCTTTGAAAATGCTGGAGGGGAAAGGACTGAAAGAGTTTGGGGACATGATTCAGTGCCAGAATGGATGGAGATGATTTGAGCAGGGGAGAAAGAGAGGAAATGGCAGCTCCTTCTGCTCCCTGTCTCTGACACAGATGGCCTTGCTATCTTCATGGGCCTTCATTTTCAAAGAGCTGGACCTGGTGGCTAGAGGCAGCTTGAGAGAAGGCTACTTGGACCAATGATGTGCTCATTCCACCTCCCACACCATGCCCTGCTGACCACTAGAGTCCTGGTGCTCCAAAAATTGTGACTTGATGTACGAGTCCAGAGAGGCCTGACAAGGCATGTTGGAGTGACACCTTGAACAAGACCAGGAGGCCTTTAATGGCTTAGAGGAAAGGCTAGGTTTTCCAGATGTGTTGGGAGCAGAGTACTGCCTCCCTCCTCACCAGGATGAGAGGTCTTGATGGAGGGAGAGGCTTGGGGGCTTTGGCCTCTTTCTTTGTTTGGGTCATTTCCAGGTGTACCACACATGCTGCTCTTATACAGAAATCCCTCTCTACACAACCCTGCTAATAGGATTTGGAGTACTTGATGGAGCAAAGGTGGATATCTCTCCATCCTATGGTCAGAGGTACTCTAAATGGGGAGGAGTAAGTAGCATGGGATGACATTGAACTCAGTCCAAGTGGGCAGCGGACCTCCAGAGATACCAGTGGGAGGGCTTCCCCTACCAGCGCAGGAACTACCACCAGTCTGGGGAGGATTCTCCTAACAGTGTCTTTCACAGAGTAGAAGTTTTAATTTTAATAATGTCTAACATCAATTTTTTCTTTCATGAGTCATACTTTTGATGTTATATCTAAGAAGTCGTTAGCAAATCCAAGTTCACCTTGATTTTCTTCCATGTTACCTTTCAGAAGCTTTATAGCTTTCTGCTTTACATTTAGGCCTAGGATCACTTTTGAGTAAACTTTGTGAAAGATGCACAGCAAGTGTCTTTCTCCTTGCTGAGGTCAGGGGTACTGTAAATGTGGAGAGGACAATCATCGTGGGATGACATTGAACTCATTCTGAGTGGGCAGGGGGCCTCCAGGGATACCAGTAGGGAGGTCTCTCCCAGCAGCACACGAACTGCCTCCAGTCTAGGGAACGGTGTTGTGGAAGTATCTTGATGAAGACCCTCCACCAATAAAATGGCACTATAATGGGATTTGGATCTCCTGTCTTGAAAGGCTTTATGTTGGCAGTCATTCTCTGAATGAGAATAGGGTCACCCAAAATGGAGCCTAGATGGAGGGTGATGGATTGAGGAGCCCTGTAGCAGGGAGAGCACCATATCAATTATTCCATCTACCCAACGGTAGTTGGTGGCCGAGATCGACACTCGCTCCCACCTCTGCTCCACATATTTCCTTTCAGCTGCCCTCACTCTGGACAGGGGCCTCGGCAGAATTCAGGAATGCCAAGACTCCAGAAGAGGCTGACTTATGGTTTTGTGAGAGATTTCCCTGAAGGCCTGGGTCATCTCCAGATCCACTCTCTTCAGGACCAACTCAGCTGTTGTGGAGTGAGTTTTCTTTCTTCCTCAGCTTCGCCTTTAGTGTCTAGGTGCATTAGCATTTCTTGTAGCCAGAATAGGATATACAATTTGTGATAGTTAATTTTACATGTGGAATTGACTAGGTTAAGTGATACCCCGGTAGTTGGTGAAGCATTATTTCTGGGTGTGTCTGTGAGGGAGTTTCTAGAAGAGATCAACATTCGAATTAGTGGACTAAATAAGGAAGATTTGCCCTCACCCAATGTGGCTAGTCATGATCTAATTGGCTGAGACACAGATGGAATAAAAAGACAGAGGAAAGGGAAGTTTGCTCTCATTCTCTCTCTCTCTCTCTTCTGGAGCTGGGACACCCTTCTTCTCCTGCCCTTGAACATCAGAACTTCAGGCTTTCTGACCTTTGGACTTTTGGACTTGCAGCAGAATCTGCTTGGTGGTCTTGGGCCTTTGTCCTTAGACTGAGAGTTATACCATGTTCTTTCCTGGTTGCAAGGCCTTCAGATTTGGACTGAGCCATGTTGTTGGCTCCCTGTTTCTACAGCTTGCAGATGGCCTATTGTGGGACTTCTCAGCCTCCAAAATTGCATGAGCCAATTCCCTATATAAATCTCCTCTCATATATCTCATCTATCTGTCTATGCCTCTATTGGTTCTGTCTCTCTGGATAACCCTGACTGATACACAAACTTTGATGTGAAGGTGGAAAGCTTACACAATAAAGCTCTTCTCCCATATGGAGATAGCTGGGTCCCGAGTGTCACTCCTGGCCCCTGTGACTTCTGGTATTCTGGTCCTACATCCCATCTGAAATAGAAAAAGGGCAGTTTGTCCTTTATTTGGGGGTAAGAAATGAGGGGAATGACTGACTGGAGCTCTTTCTGTGCAATACCCACAATAGATAGCTCACTGATGAATAGCAATATTTTGGAAATTTAGCATATGTTGATGATTTATGTGTCAAGGTTAAAGATGAGAAGACTACTGCAAAAAGGGGCCTGAGATTTGCAACAACATGGATGAAACTGGAGAATATTATATTCAGTGAAATAAGCCAAGCACACAAAGACAAATCTTGCATGTTTTCACTGATATGTGGGAGATAAATAACAGAAACATTTTATAGAAACAGACAGTATGATGATGGTTATCAGAGGCTAACTGTAGTGAGGACAGGGGGATAAGATGGGGATGATGAATGGATGCAAACATATAGTTACATGGTATATAGAATGAATACTATTTCATAGCACAACAAAGTGACTATAGTCAACAATAAGTTAGGGTATGCTTTAAAATAACTGGAATAGAAATGTTTCTAACACAAAGAAATGATAAATACCTGAGGTGATGGAAGCCCCAATTACCCTGATTTGATTAATTCACATTCTGTGCCAGTATCAAAACATCACATGTACTCTATAGAGATATACAACTATGATGTACACATAACAATAAAAAGAAAAGGAGGTCACGAGTGCCTCCAAGTGGGAAGAAGAGCAACCAATAAGCCTTCAAAGACCAAGGGAAAATACATATGGTTGTTATCAGCACTCTTCAATGATAAAGGCTTCACCCTTCCTGGGCATATAGCAACCTGAATGTCCTGGCTCCTTATAGTGGGGTCAATGTCATTAGTCCTAGCTAATGAATTGTCAGTGTAAGTGAGGTGTTTCCCTTCTGACAGCAGCACTGAATTACTTGTGCAAGCACCGCTGTATTTCGGTCCCCCTGCCATGAAGATTGCAGAAGGACACATCAATAGCTATCATGAGTGGAAACACCCCCAGTGATCTGAATTAGACACACAGTGTGAGAAGAAAATGAACATTTCTTGGATGAAGTTACTGGGACTTTGAGATGGTCACCACAGCAGCACCTAGCCTGTCATGACTGATTATCCAGTGCCAAATTGGGCATTTCAATGTACTTGGCCATTGTATGGTCGTGTGATGGGGCAGAGTCCTTTTGACTCATTGGAAAGGACGCCTGAGATCTCATTTTTATCACCCAAAAATGAACATATTCTTCTATGGAGAGTGTGTAAGGATGAGAAGTCTCCCTGAGGTGTGGCCCATATGGAGCTAGAGTAACAGGAGAGGGTCTTTGGTTAGGTAGAACCTTTTGTGCTGCAAGAGGCAGAGCAATATTAGCAATAGAAAGGTATTTGTTTGGTGGCCTGGAGGTGTGTCTGTCAGGTGTCCAGTAGAAAAATCTGCCATTGGGGGCAGCATTACTTTTCAGCCCCAGCCTTGTCTGTGCGGAGGCCATATTTCCCCTGGGGCTGTTCCCACTCAATGACTGGGAGTAGCAGGGATGACAGTGTCAGCCTGTTCCCCTCTGAGCAGGACCAGAGGGCACAAGTAACTGCATGAACAAATAGTTCATGCCCCCTTACCACCCAGCACCGTAGCACAGCGCCCATTTCGCACTCAGCAACTGGGCCATATGGAGGGTCCCTTATGGCCAGCTGAAGCAGGGGAAGGTACAAGCTTAAAATGGCTGGTACTGCATCTCACGCGGATTAGTGGGTGCTCTTGAAAGAGAGTGGTAAGGGAAAATTCTTTCTCAAATGGGCAGAGCTTTGAGGGGTGTACTTTCCCTGGGGTCAGAGTGGGCTGGCTAGCTGGGAGAGGAGTGAAGGAGGCTCCCGAGGGCACACAGAGTATTGCAGACAGGAGTGAGGTTGGGAAGGATGACAGAGTCCATCATCTCCCATCAATTTTTGTCCTCTTTTCCCCAAGTGGCACTAGAGGGAGACTTTCTAAGAAGCTGATGTGTTTCTGCTCCCTTTCTTTCTCCTTGAGAGAACTACCTTGAGAGATATCACTTCCTTGAGGTTATTTTGTCTAGCCCTTTTGACTTTTTACAGCCATAATTTGGGTCTGTGTATTTGTTTGGTCACAGGTAAAAATGTACTCACCATCAAATTGGTTTTACTGATCATCATCTAAGAGCACATTTAGAAATAACATTACTCAGGTGTCAGGCAGATGTAGGGGGGGATTGGATGGGTGTGCACATACATAATGAGTGCAATGTGCACTGACTATGAGATGGACACCTCTGAATTTCTGATTGAGGAGGTGACGGGGAAAGGGCAATATATGTAACCTAAACTTTTGTACACCCACAATATGCTGAAATAAAAAAATAAAAGAGACAAACTCCAAGAGAGAAAAACATGGGAAAGGAAACTGAAATGGGGAAATTTGGAGTCAAGGATGTAGAACTGTAGATTTCTGTGCAGCAAATCTTAGGTTGGCCTTTGGAAAAGTTCATGTTCCAATACTGGCACTGACTCCCTGTGCAGTTCTTGAACAGCTTCCAGACAACGGGACAGAAACTCATTGGAGTCCCATGGCAAATAGGTCTCTTCTCCCCTACTATTGTTAAACATGAAAATAAACTCAAGGTTATTAAGAAATAAGCCAAACCTTCCTCATTCCTGTACACTTTACCAATTCCTGTCCTTTCCCACCCTTGTGACCCCAACTGGGAGGAGCACTTGGATTGGATAAGCAGCAACGTGGCAGTCTGAGGGGCCCCACACACCAAAGCCCTCTCATCTGTCAAGCCCTGAGGCAGAAGTCTGTGGCCATCATTGGCAGAGGCAGGGATGGGGCCCCTTTGTCCTAGAGTCTAAGGTTCCACTAGACCTCCTTCAGTGTCTTACCTTGACTGCCATCAGAACCTTGGACTCCCTCCACACTGGCAATGGGATCTCCTACAGCTGACCACTAGTACATTGCAGGGTCCCCTTCCATTCTGGAGTCCAGGGCTGCCTTGGTACCCCCTCAGAGCCCTCACCTCAATCCCTACTGAGGCATGTGACACCTCCCTGGGCTAACCTGAGTATGTCACCAGTAGACTAAGGCTTATGCTGCCCTGAATCCCTTGAGGCAGAACTTCACTGATACAGGTCAATGCCTGTATTGTCAAGAATTGACAACTCTGCCTGGAGTCTTTCAGGACTGACAGGGCAGAGATGGATTCTTTGGGACTCCTATGTTCTGGGGTGAGTGGACACCTCAATTCTCACTCATGAGAGCCCTCATCTTGGCCCTTGGCTCCTTGGTTAAGCGCTCTGTGGGAAATGTGCTCTCTCTTCCATGTTGGACCATCTGTGCAGCTGAAACCCTTGTAAAAAATGACTCCAGGTCCCTGGCCAGATGTTAAATTGGGAGATGTTATATCCATGACCAAGGATGAGCAGTCGTATATGTACTGTTTTCTTATAAAAATCTCTTCTGTATCTATGTTTTGTACAATTTTAACTTCCACTGTTTATGGTGTTTTCTTTAGTCATTGATCCTACCTGGAAAAATGTCTATTTTGTAAGTATTTCCACAGAATTGTATTTTGTCAGTTATCTCAACTGTTATCTGCTTCATTATTTCTGCTTTTATCTTCATTATTTCATACCTTCTACTAACTTAAGTTTCATATGGTATTTATTCTTTAGTTTGTTGAATTGTGCAGATGTTTTAAATATTTTTATTGTCTAATATATTTAAGGCTATCTATTTCCCTCTGAGTATCACTTGGGCTGTATCAAACATATAATGTTATATAGCTTTATGTGTATGACTTGAATTTTTTACAAGTTGGATATATTATTCTACTACTTATGCTATCAAATTTTCTATATTTATCCCCTAATGAGGGGTGTAAAATTATTTTTGAGAAGACTGTGAAAAGGATGATAGAAATAAAATGCCACTTGCAGGAGATTTCAGGTTCCAAAGGCATTTTATTTTGTTTTGTTTTTGTCATTAGTTATGGAACAGTTTTAAACATATTTAAATGTTGTTGACAGAGTTGGGTTTATTGCAGGAAGGCAAAGAAGTTTAACACTAGAAGAACAATCAGTATAACTGGCCATGTGTAAGAATAAAGGATTTTCTAGGAGAAAACTCTATTTAATAGAGAGGGAATTTAATGCAGGGGACTGATTACACAAGTGATGGAGAAGCCAAACAAGGTCGAGTTGGAGAAACCAATAATTAGCCACAGGAGGAATTTTATATCACCTGTAGGTGAGAAGAACACACACAGGAATATAGCATTAATGAAGCCTAGGTATTGGGTTGAACAGGATCTCTAATCATGGTGGGATTATCTGATGTTGGCTGGAGCCATGGACAATGTAGCCACTGAAGTAGACGTTACCTGATGCAGAAGGAGGAGTATAAAAACCTTCAATCATTGCTCTATTTTTCTGAACCAAAATGGGGGCCAAATGTTGGTGAGTTTAGGAATTGGAACCCTAAGGAGTCACATCATGTATGGTGGAGAGCAGAGTAGGAGAAAATGAGAGATGGATCGGGGAGCATACAGTCACAGGGCTGGCTAATCATATTAACAGACTGAATGAGACAAGTAATATCTCCCCTATAGAGGAAGAACCAAAGGGAAAAAAACAAACATACAAACAAAGAGAATTTCGGTCTACTATTAGTGTGGACACTGCCTGCCTTCTGAAAGACAACAGCACAGTGTTCTAACTCTCCAAAGCGGTCTTGGATCACTCCAATCCTCTAGGATTGGACCCATCAGAAGAGATCCCCCAATGGAATCAGAAAAATCTCTAAACAATGCACAACAGTCTCCCTCTCTTGCCAGAAGAAGCAACATACCTAGACTGCTTCACAGCCTAAGAATAGAGCACAAAGAGTGCTGTTAACCAGACTAAATCTATAAGAAAAGATCCAATGATAAATCTAGATGGGAAGGGCACAGCGAAAAAACACGGAGAGCACAAACAATCAAACGGAAAGCTCATCCCGAAAGAGAAATACCAGCTCCCAACCATTTGACACAAACCAGACTCAAAACACCAACATGTCACAGGAAGAATTCCAATTATGGATCACAAACAAGCCGAATAATATAAAAGAATCAATG
>JAPYYL010000031.1:9415296-9442119 GCA_028534055.1 Eulemur mongoz | reverse complement strand
ATGTCTTGATTTCTCCTTCATATGGAAAACTTAGCTTAGCTTTGTACAAGATTCTAGGCTGGGCATTATTCTGTTTCAGAAGCGTGAAAATGGGGCCCCAACCTCTTCTTGCTTGTAAGGTTTCAGCTGAGAAATCTGGTGTAATTCTGATGGGTTTTCCTTTGTATGTTACTTGTTTCTTTCTCCTTACAGATAGGAGAAAGGACTCTTTAGTGGATATTTTGGTCAGCCTGATGACTGCGTGGTGTGGTGTTTTCCTATTTTCTATGAATCTCCCAGGGGTCCTTTGAGCTTCTTGAGTCTGTATGTCTAGAGTATCCTCAAGGCCTGGAAAATCTTCCCTGATTATGTCGTCAAATAGCTTGTCCAACCATTGCTTATTATCTTCTTCACCCTCAGGAATGCCAATAACTCTCAAGTTAGGTTTGTTCACATAATCCCACATTTCTTGAAGACTCAGATCATTTCTCTTACTTTTTTGAGCTATCTCTGTGACTGACTTATTTAGTTGGAAGGAGTTATGTTCAATTTCTGAGATTCTTTCCTCTGTTTGATCTACCCTGCTCTTGAGACTTTCCACAGTGTTTTGTAGCTCTCTGAGTGAATTCTTCATTTCTAGGAGTTCAGTTTGGTTTTTCTTCAATATTTCAATTTCTTTAGTGAATTTTTCCTCCAAGTCTTGTATTTTTTTTTTTTTGTGGTTTCCTTGTGTTGGTTATCCATTGATTCTTGTATATTACTGAGCTTGTTTATGATTCATAATTGGAATTCTTCCTGTGACATGTTGGTGTTTTGAGTCTGGTTTGTGTCAAATGGTTAAGAGCTGGTATTTCTCTTTGGGGATGAGCTTTCCGTTTGATTCGTTGTGCTCCCCGTGTTTTTCCCTGGGCCCTTCCCATCTAGATTAATCATTGGATCTTTTCTTATAGATTTAGTCTGGTTAACAGCACTCTTTGTGCTCTATTCTTAGGCTGTGAAGCAGTCTAGGTATGTTGCTTCTTCTGGCAAGAGTGGGAGACTGTTGTGTATTGTTTAGAGATTTTTCTGATTCTGTTGGGGGACTGCTTCTGATGGGTCCAATCCTAGTGGATTGGAGTGATGAAAGACCACATTGGTGAGTTAGACACTATGTTGTTGTCTTTCAGAAGGCAGGCCGGCTCCACACTAATAGTAGACAGAAATTCTTTTTGTTTGTTTGTTTCCCTTTGGTTCTTCCCCTATAGGGGAGGTTTCTGTCTCTATCTGCAGGAAAGATACTAGCTATGTGGAAACGACAGTGCCCTCGCTTGCTCAGCACCCCAGTTGCTGCAGCTCCCATGGGCAAAAGTCTGCCTTGGCCCAATGTCCCCAGAGATCAG
Source organism: Eulemur mongoz (assembly GCA_028534055.1). Lineage (NCBI taxonomy): Eukaryota > Metazoa > Chordata > Mammalia > Primates > Lemuridae > Eulemur > Eulemur mongoz. The sequence goes on along the minus strand of JAPYYL010000031.1, from coordinate 9,440,761 downwards.
GTTCCACACTCTCGCTTCTCTAGAAGTATTCAGTATTTACACATGGGCGGGGCCCCTATATAAGGTCCATGGATAAGGGGAGGGGGCCGTCCAGGGAGCCTCTTGGTACCCTATTGCTCCGCAGTGACTTGGCTGTGGGCCCTAAGATGGTGATTGCGTACCCGCAGATCGGCGGTGCTGGGGGTGACCGCTCAGGATCAGGTATGTACGTGAGCCAGGGGCCTGGCCCATTCTGAAGCTCATTATGGGTCTCCAGTTAGAAGGTGAAAAGAGAGAAGAAAGAAAAAAAACAATAGAAAAGAAAAGAAAAGGAATTAAAGAAAAGAAAGAGAAGAAAAAGAAAGAGAAAAGAAAAAAGAAGAAAAAGAAAAAAAAAGAAAACAAACACAAAAAACCAAGCCAAAAACACCAAAAACACCAACAAAAAGAAACTACACAGCACCACACCACAACGCAAAGCAGAAAGATACACAAATCTGAAGTATATAGTTCGGCAACTCAATGGTTTTTTTTTTTTTTTTTTTACGCCTTAGTGCAGCTCCACCCCTTCACGCCCACTCTGCTGGGTCCCGAGTGTCCATTTGATGTTTTTGTTTTTATGCCTTAGTGCAGCTCTGCCCCTTCACGCTCGCCCGGCTGGGACACAAGCGGTTTCACAATCGATTTCAAGATGGCGTCTGCGTGCCAGCAGAGCTCCTGGAGTGGTGAGGATGCAGCCTCTAGGCTCAAAAAGGCGCAGCAGCCAGAGGCCTGGAGGGCAAAAGTGCCCGCCAAGGCTGTCTGGCTCGTGAGCCGCCGCAAAAAGAAAACCCAGAAAAAATTCACTTAGAATAAAATATATAGTTCGGCGAGCCTATTCTTTTTTTTTTTTTTTTTTTTTACGCCTTAGCGCAGCTCCGCCCCTTCACACCGAGTGCGGCCCTGGCAGAGATTCACCCAGAGTCCAAGCTGTCCACCCTTTATTGCTACCTAGCGTGCTCATGCATATCCCGCCCTCCTGGCATTGGTTCAGAAACCAGTGGAGGGTGCCGGGCAGAGAGAGCTGCACGGCACTTTATGACTCCCAAGTGGTTTCACCCTCGGTTTCAAGATGGCGACTGCAGAGCTCTGGGGCTGTAGGGGACCGGCTCCCTGGCAGGCAGAGACCGCCACTACCCGGGGGCTGGCCAGCAAGGACGCGCACTGGGGGTGACTGTCTGGAGAACTGCCGAAAAAGGCAGCACGGGGTACAATGCTATTCGCTGTCCAGGAATCTTTTGTGTTTTTCCACCCTGGTGCAGGTCCGTCCCTCTTCACCAAGTGCTGCCTTAGCTGAGAGCCCCCAGGTTCTAAGGTATTTTCTCAAAAAAGCCTCCTGTCTGCAATGCCCTATGTATTCCTCGGTGATTCTGCCCTAGCCTGAGGCAGGTCTCTAATCAATTGGGAGTGGAGGTCATTGAGGAGAGCAAGCCGTTTTCCCAAGAGGCTGCACCCACCCCACCTGTGGGCGGGCATAGCCGACCCATGCTCCTCTGGGTATTGTCTGTCCCCCGTTCTGCAGAATCCCGTTATCCTAATTTTCGTTCACCTCAGACCTCATTCGCTCTGTTTGTCTCACGTTGATTTTCCATGGATTCACACTGCTGTTCCTGTGTGGGAGCGGTCCTCTAGAGTTGTGGCAGGTCCGGATCGACGACTTCCTCACCGGGAACGCAGATCCAGGCAGTCACCACCACTCTGACATATTTCCTCTGCACTAGTTTACAGTCCTACCAGCAGTGTATGAGTGTTCCTGTCTCTCTGTATCCACACCAAGATGTATTGTTTTGGGACTTTTTGAGAAAGACTATTCTCACTGGAGTTAAATGATATCCCATTGTGGTTTTGATTTGCAATTCCCTGATGATTAGAGATGTTGAACATTTTTTCATGTTTGTTAGCCATATTTATAGCTTCTTTTGAAAAATTTCTATTCATGTCCTTTGCCCACTTTTTGATAGGTTTGTTTGATTTTTTTTCTTACTGATTTTCCTGATTTCTAAATAGATTCTTGTTATCATTCCTTTATCTGATGTGTAGTATGAAAAAACTTTTACCCATTCTGTATGATGTCTGTTTATTCTCATGACTGTTTCTTTGGCTGTGCAGAAGCTTTTTAATATGATCAGGTCCCATTTATCCTATTTTTGTTGTTGCTCTGATTGTCGTAGGAGTCTCGTTCATAAATTCTTTGCCTAGACCAATGTCTGTAAGAGTCTTTCCTATGTTTTCTTCTAGAGTGCTAATAGTTTCTGACCTAAGGTTTAAGTCCGTTATCCACCGTGATTTGATTTTTGTGAGAGGTGAAAGCTGTGTGTCCTGTTTCAGTCTTCTACATGTGGATATCCAGTTTTCCCTGCACCATTTATTGAATAAGGATTCTTGTCCCCAGAGTATGTTTTTGTCTGCTTTGTCAAAGATTAGATGGCTACATGAGGATGGTTTTATATTTGGATTTTCTGTTCTGTTCCACTGGTCTGTGTCCCTGCACTTGTACCAATACCAAGCAGTTTTTATAATCACATCCTTGTAGTATAGTTTGAAGTCTGACAAATTAATAACTCTCATTTTGTTTTTGATGGTTAAAATTGCTTTTGCTAAATGGGGTCTTATCTGGTTCCATACAAAGTGTAAAATTATTTTTTCTATATCTGTGAAAAATGATGTTGGTAATTTAATAGGGATTGCATTGAATCTGTAGATCACTTTGAGCAGTACAGACATTTTAACAATGTTGATTCTACTGATCCATGAGCATGGTATGGTTTTCCACCTCTTTACATGCTCTGGGAATTCCTTCCTCAGTGTTTCATAGTTCTCCCTATAGAGTTCCTTTACCTCCTTAGTTAAATATATTCCTAGGTATTTTATTTTCTTTGTTTCTATTTTGAAGGGTATTGAGTCCTTAATTTGGTTCTCTGTTTGACTGTTATTGGCATATATGAATGCCTCTAATTTGTGTGTATTGATTTTGTATCCTGAGACTTTATTGAATTCATTGATCAATTCCAGGAGTCTCTTGGTTGAATCCTTGGGGTTTTCTAGATATAACATCATATCATCAGCAAAGAGTGAGAGTTTGATCTCTTCTGTTCCTATTTGGACTCCCTTGGTTCTGCTCTCTTGCCTGATAGCTTTCACAAGGATTTCCAATACTATGTTGAAAAGTAATGGGGACAGTGGGCAGCCTTGTCTGGTTCCAGTTCGAAGTGGGAATGCTTTCAGTTTTTCCCCATTCAGTATGATGTTGGCTGTGGGTTTGTCATATATGGCTTGTATCATTTTTAGATAGGCCCCGTCTATGCCTATTTTGTTAAGTGTTCTTTCCATAAAAGGGTGTTGAATTTTGTCAAATGCTTTTTCTGCATCTATTGAGAGGATCATATGATCTTTATTTTTGCTTCTATTTATGTGGTGAATTACATTTATAGATTTGCATATGTGAAACCCTCCCTGCATCTCGGGGATGAAGCCCACTTGGTCGTGATGGATTATTTTTTTGAGAAGCACTTGGATTCGATTTGCTAGGATTTTATGGAGAATTTTTGCATCCTTCTCGATATTGGAGAATAGTTTATGTATCATGGCCACCAGTTCCTTTTGTAGGTATGGTAAAATTCCAGTGTGAACCCATTCGGTTCAGGGCTTTTATTTTGAGAAGGTTTTTTATTGCTGTTTCAATTTCATGTCTAGATATCGGTCTATTCAGGAAATCTATTTCGTCCTGGTTGAGCCTGGGAATGCTGTCTGTTTCTAAAAATTTGTCCATTTCCTCCATGTTTTCTAATTTGTGTGCATAAAGACTTTTGTAGAATTCATAGGTGATATCATGTATCTCTGTGGCATCAGTCATGATTTCTCCTTTCATGTTTCTGATGAAGGTTATAAGAGTTTTTCTCTTCTGCTCTTGGTTAGTCTAGCCAGAGGCATGTCACTTTTGTTTATTTTTTCAAAGAACCAACTTTTTGTTTTATTAATCTCCCTTTTGGTTTGTTTGTTGTCCTTTTCATTTAGTTCTGATTTAATCTTAATAATTTCTCTCTTTCTGCTGGTTTTGGGGTCAGTCTGTTCTTCCTTCTCCAGCTCTTTGTGTCTCTTCATTAGATTGTCTATTTGTAAGTTTTACGTCTTTTTGGTATAGTCATTTATGGAAATAAATTTTTCTCTCAGGACTGCTTTAGCTGTGTCCCACACATATTGATAAATTGTGTCTCCTTTGTTGTTTAATTCAAAGAATCTTTTGATTTCTGACTTGATTTCTTCATTTATAAACTGATCATTCTGGATAAGGTGGTTTAGCTTCCATGACTTTGAGAAGAAGTTAGAATTTTTGTTAGGGTTCATTGTTACTTTTATTCCACTGTGATCTGAGAAGATGCATGGTATAATTTATATATTTTTAAATTTTTTAAGACATGCTTTATGTCTTGGGTATGGTCAATCTTGGAGAATGTCCCATGAGCTGAGGAGAAGAGAGTATATTCAGTGGTTTTTGGGTAGAATGTCCTGTATATGTCTGTCAGGCCCATTTGTTCTAGCATTCTATTTAAGTGCATTATTTCTTTGTTTACTTTTTGTTTGGAGCATCTGTCCTGTACTGTCAGTGGCGTGTTAAAATCTCCAGCTATTAAACTGTTATCTATCATTTGGTTCAGATCAAGTAGGGTTTGCTTTATGAATCTGGGTGCACCTAAGTTGGGTGCATATATATTAAGTATTCTTATGTCTTCTTATTGAATTGTATCCTTCACCAGTATATAGTAACCATCTTTGTCTTTCATTACTTTTGTTCATTTAAAAACTAAGTTATCGGAGATTAAAACTGCCATGCCAGCTTTCTTTTGACTTCCATTTGCTTGAAGTATCGATTCCCACCCTTTTATTTTCAGTCTAAATGCATCCTTGCAGGTTAGATGAGTTTCCTGAAGATAGCAGATACTTGGCTTATATATTTTTTTTTATCCACTGGGCCAGTATATGTCTCTTGAGTGGGGAATTCAATACATTCACATTTAATGAGAGAACTGATAAGTGAGACAGATTGCTGTTCCTCATGTTGGGTTGAATTTCATTGATCTGTTTTCTCTCTTGAGCCATTGTGATAACTGTGTTTTTATCTTTATCTCTTGAGTAGTTTTACATTCGTGGATCTTTCTTGTGCTTGACCATGTGTAACTGTGTTTTGAGTACTTCTTGAAGAGCTGGTCTCATCTTGGTGAATTCCCTTAGACCTTGTTTATCTGAGAATGTCTTAATTTCTCCTTCGTATAGAAAACTTAGCTTAGCTGGGTACAAGATTCTAGACTGGGCATTTTTGTGTTTCAGAAGAGTAAGAATGGGGCCGCAATCTCTTCTTGCTCTTAAGGTTTCACTTGAGAAATCTGTCATGATTCGGATGGACTTTCCTTTGTATGTTACTTGTTTCTTTCCCCTTACAGCTCAAAGAAGGGCCCCTCTAGTGGATATTTTTGTCAGTCTGATAAAAATGTGGTGTCTTCCCATTTGGTATGAATATCCCTGGGGTTCTTTGAGCTTCTTGAACCTGTATATCTAGAGTTTTGGCAAGGCCTGGGAAATTTTCCTCAATTATATCTTCAAATAGCTTATCCAACACTTGCTTATTGTCTTCTTCACTCTCAGGAATGCCGATAACTCTCACATGAGGCTTCTTTGCATAATCCCACATTTCTTGTAGACTATGGTCTTTTCTCTTGTTTCTTTGCTCTATTTCTGTGACTGACTTATTTAATTGGAAAGTGTTTCTTTGATCTCTGAGATTCCTTCTTTTGTTTGATCTACCCTACTCTTGAGACTTTCCACTGTGTTTTGTAGCTCCCTGAATAAATTCTTCATTTCCAGGAGTTCAGTTTGATTCTTCTTCAATATTTCAATTTCTTTAGTGAATTTTTCTTCCAAGTCCTGGATCTTTTTTGTAGTTTCTTTGTGTTTGTTATCCATTTTTTTCTTGCATAATATTCAGCTTATTTTTTATCCATGTTTGAAATTCTTCCTGTGACATGTTGCTATTTTGAATCTGGTTTGTGTCAATTCATGGAGAACTAGTAATCCTCTTTGAGGTCAAAATTTCCGCTTGATTCTTTATACTCCCAGAGTTCTTTCGCTGAGCCTTGACATCTGGATGAATCCTTAAGATCCTTTTTTTTCAGCTTCAGTCTGGATAGAGGCTCGCCGTGCATGCTGATCTTAGGCAGTGTAGCAGACCAGGTAAGCTGCCTCCTCTGTCGCTAGGGGGAGCCCTTTGCGTGTTGTTCAGGATTTTGCTACCTCTTCTGCTTGACTACTCCTGTTGGTTCCAACCACAGACAATTAACCCGACCCTAAACCGGTTTGAGAGTCAAGACACTGGGCTGTTCTAAATGCAGACGGAAAGCGACCCTTTCCCTGCCTCTTCCTGTTCCAAGGTGATTTCTGCCTCTCTCTGCGTGAAAGACAGTGGCTAGCGGGAGGCGGTGGCACCCTCACTGGCCCAGCGCTCCAGCTGCTGCAGCTCCTGTGGTAGATGGTTCTCCCATCCCAATGTCCGCAAGGTCGGCGCTCCACTCTCTCGCGATTGGGGAAGCAGAGTGTTCACACAAAGGTGGAGCACCTAGTGGGGGTCCACAGACTAGGAGAGGGAGCCATCCAAGGAGCCGTCGGTACCCAATCACTCCACAGCAGCTAGGCTGTGGACCCCGACAATGGCGGCTGCCTGTATGCAGATAGCTGGCACTCGGAGTGAAAGCTCAGGGTCCAGCAGGGGCTGGAGGAGCCGGGGACCGAGGGAGCCCAGCCGCCCATGTAAAGGAGACACTTCAGTGTCTGCTAGGTGCCTGCCATTGCAGCTTTTTGCAGACCCTCCCTCCGCAGTTTCAGTCCTCACACAGCGCTCCGGGGTTGAAAATGTCTCCTGCTAATGTTTCCTCTCCACAGAGCCCCATGTGTCCCATGGCAATTCTGCACTGACTTCAGGCAGATCCCCAGTTGATTGGGTGTGGAGGTCAGTGGGGGAACAAGCTGCTTTCCTGTGGAGCTGAACCCACCTCACTCTCTGGTGAGGCATGTATAGCCGTCTCCCCGCTCCCCTCTCTATTGTCCATCCCACACTCTCCAGATTTTCACAATCTTATTCCCTGTTCACCTCAGTCTTTTCTTGCTCTCTTTGTCCCACGCTGATTCTCCATGGAGTCATACCGCAGTTCTTGCAGAAGAGTGATCCTCTAGCACTATGGCAGGCTGATATCCATGCCTTCTTCTCCAAGAGCATGTGTCCAGGAGGTCACCACCACTCTGCCATCTTTTCCTCCACCAGAAGAGATTTGAATAAGAGTACACTACATATATGACTGCTCACCCTTTGTGATGAATGGAACAGCTCCCCATTTAACATCTAGCCTGGGAATTCTAGCCATTTTTTTACAAGGGTTGCAGCCAGACAAATGGTCCGACGTGGAATGGAGAGCACATTTTCCACAGAGCATTTAATCAAGGAGCCATGGGCCAAGATGAGGGCTTTCATGAGTGAGAACTGAGGTGTCCACTCACCCCAGAACATAGGAGTCCCAAAGAATCCATGTCTGCCCTTCCAGTCCTCAAAGTCTCCAGGCAGAGTTGTCAGCCTGACCACTCCCTCAATTCTCGATAGTACAGGTGTTGACCTGTATAGGTGAAGTTCTGACTCAAGGAATTCATGGCAGTGTACGCCTTAATCTACTTGGGCATACTCAGGGTAGCCCAGGGCAGTGTCACATGCCTCAGTAGGAATTGAGGTGAGGGCCCTGAGGGGGGACCAAGGCAGCCCTGGAATTCAGAATGGAAAGGGCCCCAGCACTGTACTACTGGTCAGCTGTGGGAGATCCCATTGCAGTGTGGACAGAGTCCAAGTTTCAGCCAGCAGTCAAGGTGAGACACTGAAGGAGAACTAGTGGAACCTTATACCCTAGGACAAAGGGGCCCCATCCCTGCCTCTGCGATCAGTGATGTCCACCGACTTCTGCCTCAGTGGTTGACAGAGTTGAGGGCCTTCTTGTGAGGTCCAGACTTCAGCTCGGTTGATGGCAGAGGGCCCCATATAATCCAGCTTTTCCCCTGCTGTCAGCCCTGGGACATCCTGGGACAGACTTGTCAGGCTCAGCCCTTTCCATCTAGAACACAAGGGACTCTGGGAGTCATATGTTGATGTGACCCAAGGTCAACTGAGGGCCGTATTGTGCACAGATCCAGGCTCTGCCACATCCTTGTAGGGGGCCCCACATGCCATTCTTGTCCCTGCTGTGACCCCTGGGAAACCCGGTATGGGCCTGGATGTGATGTCCACCGAATTGCATCTGGGGGGCTGACAGAGGTGAAGCCATTGGTCTGAGGTCCAACTGTTAGAAGAGGGACGACGTTCTGTGAGGAGTCAAGGTGAGATGCTGAGAGGGGACTGAGGGGACCCCCTCAGGTAGAGGGTCCCCAAATAATCCAGGTCTGCCTCTCCTGTCAGCCTGGAGAAGCTCAGGGAAGTCCAGTGAAGCCCGAGAGTGGGGACCTGGCTGTGATGTCCACCGGCATCCGTCTGGGGGGCTGACAGAGGCGAGGTGGCAGGCCTGAGGGGCAGGCTTCAGATCGTCAGAGGGGAGTGTGTCCAGGATCCGTTAGTAGCAAGGTGAGATGCCGAGGGTAGACTGAGGGGGCCCCCATGTAAAGGGTCCCCAAATAATCTAGCTCTGCCCTGGCTGTCAGCCCGGGAACCCAGGGAGGAGGGAGGGATCTGACGTCCATTGACGTCCATCTGTTGGGCTGAGAGATGTGAGGCTGTTGGTCTGAGGGGCAGGCTTCATGTAGCTGCAGGGGAGAGGGCCCAGTCTCTGTTTGGAGTGAAGTGAGATGATGAGGGTGGACTCAGGGAGCCCCATCCCAGGTCAAGTGTCCCAAAATAATCCAGCTTTACCACTGCCTTGGGCCATCTTAGGGCAGACCTGTCAGGCTGAGTCCCTCTGCCTTAATATTTAGGGGACTCTGGGAGTCGGAGCCTGCTGTGACCTGGGGATGACTGAAGGACATGGGGTGGGGGGGGTCCAGGCTGTGCCAGGCATCAAGGTCAGGACCCTGAGGTCTCCCACTGGCCATCCCCTTCCACCTCAAATGTCACTGCTGGGATGGCCCAGGCTGTGGGGTCCACTGACTTACCTTTCAGGGGTTAGAGAGAAGTAAGGACATTAGTGTGAGTGGAAGGGGATGCAGGCTGTACCAAGTAGCCAAGATAAGAACACAGAGATAAGAAGAAGGGCAGGGAGCCTTAGACTTCAGGATAAGGGTGGACCCCACAGATGCCTGTCCTTGCCATCAGCCCTGGGAGGCCCCATGCAGGGTGGCATGGCACGTGCCTCTGGGTCTAAGCGAGGGTAGCGGCGGGCTTGGTATAGTGAGCACGGCCTCAGGTGAGCAGAGGGAGATGCCCAGACCCTACTAGGAGATAAGAGGTGGATGGAGACCCAGGATTCCAGGACAGAGGGGACCCAACCTTGCCCCTGTTTTCATCCCTGGGAGACCCTGGGCAGGGTGGCCACATGTAGTACATCCATGCTTCTTTATGACCATGAGGAAGGTGAAAACCTTGCTGTGACAGAGGACTAGAGGTATCCCACTCCAGAACATTGGAGCCCTCACAGAAACACCCTGTCCCCGCAGTCAGCCCTGGAAAGTCCAGGCTGGGTGGCCAGACCTTGTGCTCCTGCACTACTGCCTGAAGGGGCTGAGTGTGGTTACAACTTTACTCTGAGGGTTGCAGCTCCAGGTTGGCACAGGAAAGAGTCCCAGACCTGCTAGGCATCATCAAGGTGAGGACACAGGGGGATGACTGAGGGGATCTCGTACCCCCAATGGAGAGAGCCCGTCCATTCCCTACACCAATTGTTGGCCTGAGAGGACCCAAGCATGGGTGACCAGATGTGCTGGCCCCAGACTTCTACATGCGGAGCATGTCAGTGAGGAAAATACTTTGTTCTGAGTGGTGCAGCCTCACATCAGCTGAGGGAGGAGTCCCAGGTTTTGTCAGAAGTCAAGATAAGTACCGTTACTGAGGACTGAAAGTACTTATCCACCCCAGAAAAGAAGGAACCCCACCGAGTCTGGCTTCTCTATTTTCAGTCCTCTGAGAATACAGGTGGGAGCAGCAAGACATGGCAAGTTCTGGCTCTCATGGCAGTGGAAGGAGGGGCATCCTCAGGAGTTAGAGCTTGGCCTGAGCTCAGATAGACCATGTCAAGTCAGCAGGGGTGGGTCGAGGCCCTGCCAGGATTAAAGGTAAATACCCTTATGGTGGGTTGAGGGAACCCCCACCCCAGTACAGTATGGCACAGGTCATTCTGTCATCCCTGGGAAATGCTGGGCCTACTCACTCCCTTCTGCTGTGTATCAGGGATGTGAGCTCTTGTTCTGAGAGTTTCTCAGGCAAGCAGAGGGGTGGGGTCTGGGGACCTCCTTGCAAAAGGTGAGGGCTCTGAGTGAGCAGGGAGGCAACCATCCACCCCAACATGGTGGGGACCTCACAGAGCCTGGCCCACTCTCCTGACAGCACTAGGGGTATCAGGGCTGTGCATGTATCTTCAGCATGAGGGCCTCTTGCTTCCACTTACAGGGGCTCCAGGAATCCACAGTGAGACCTTGGTCTGAAGCAGTGTCCTCAGGGCATGGAGCAGAGGAGGCCCATGCCGTGCCATGAGTCAAGGTGAGGTACACACTCTGAATGTGTGCCAGAGGCTCTTCTCTCCACAGGAGAGAGGTGACCCAATATAGCCTGGCCCCACTCACCCACTATCGGCCCTGGAGCCTCACACTCTGCAGTCCAGCAGCACCTGAGGAGCCATCTCCTTTTCATGTTCATGTGCTCAGGGGATAGGCTGACCAGGAGGAGAGGAGCCCTGGGAGGCTCCAGCACATCACCTAAGGAGAAGTACTGTAGGTTGCACATTGTAAGAGCCCCCAGGGTGTCGTTCTCACTAAGGCCACTGACATGTTCCCTCTCTTCCCAGGTCTGTGGGTCCCCATTGCCCAATTGCTGCCCACACTCCTGATTGCTGACCCCGACCAGAGCCATCATGCCTCAGCGCCACCACCGCCCTCACAGGAGTCAGCACCGCAGGCTTAAGAAAGGCCTCCTGGCCCAAACAGAGGCATAGGGCCAGGTGGGTGCACAGGATCCCTGGGGGTCAGGAGGAGGAGGAGGCAGCTACCTCTTCCTCTATTGTGACCCCAGGCAACCTGGAGGAGGTTGCCACTGCAACACTGGGTCCTCCCCAGGGCCCTCAGGGAGCCTCCTCCTCCCCCACTGGCCTGGCGTCCAATTCAGAGCACCACTCTGATGAGGGATCCATCACCGGAGAACAGGAGTGAATAAGCACCTCCAAGGACCTGCCAGTCCCTGCATCCATGCTGCAAGAGGATCTGGAAGAGAAGACGTCTGAGTTGGTTAATTTCTTGCTCTTCAAATATCAGATGAATTAGCCAGTCACCGAGGCAGAAATGTTCAATATTGTCATCAGAGATTACCAAGACCACTTCCCTGAGATCTTCATCAAAGCTGCTGATTGTATACAGCTGGTCTTTGGCGTCGATATGAAGGAAGTGGATACCTGCCAACAACTCCTATGTCCTAGTCACTGCCCTGGGCCTCACGTAGAATGAGGAGCTGAATGATAGTCAGTGCTTTCCCATGGCTGGCCTCCTGGTAATAATCCTGGGTGTGACCTTCATGAAGGACAACTGTACTTGGAAGGAGGTCATCTGGGATGCACTGAGTGTGATGGGGGTGCCTGCTGAGAGTGAGTATTACATGTACTGGGAGCCCTGGAAGCTCATCACCCAGGATTGGGTAGAGGAAGGGTACCTGGAGTACCAGCAGGTGCCCAACAGCAATCCTGCATGTTATGAGTTCCTGTGGGGTCCCAGGGCCCATGCTGAAACCAGCAAGATGAAAGTCCTGGAGTATGTGGCCGAGCTCAATCAGAGAGATCCCAGATCCTTCCCAATCCTGTATGAAGAGGCTTTGAGAGATGAGGTAGAGAGGGCGTGAGCAGCAGCTGTAGCCAGGGCCAATGGGAAGGGGGGGCAGGGCCAGTGCACATCCAGATCCCCTTCCAGCAGCTCCTCCTGCCCCATGAGAAATGAGTCCTTTCTTTACTCTGTGTTCCAAGAGAGCAGTCAGTGTTTATAGTAGTGGAGGGTCGCAGTAATTTGGGGAAACGACCAGTGCATAACCGTTTGTGTTCCTGTTACATTTGGGTGTTTTGGAAATTGATCTTTGTTGTCCTTTTGGAATTTTTCAAATTTTGTTTTTTTAATAGAACATTTAATTAGCTTCAGCATCCAAGTTGGGGGATGATATTGACCACACATGTAATTTTGCTTATGAAAAAGAAGAGTTTTCCCTTTTGTAAAAGAAATGAGGTCACCTTCCATTTCATTTTGCTACTCGGGCAAAGGTGGAATTCGAATGTCATTGCAATAGGCATTTTCATGGAAATGTGAAAGAATTTTGCATTTAAATATATGCAGTTATGAAATAGAGAAGCAAAATTTAAAGGTACTTCCTTATTTCAATCTTATCCTTTTTCACGTGATTTTCTATAAAATTAAAATATATGTGTAAATGTGAATTTGCTTGGCTTATTGAGAATGTAGGAGAAACTTAATCTCAATAAATAGGAGCCGCTGCTCACTGGCACGTTCCTTCTCTAAATATTCGTTGATCATCTTCTCTTTGAAAGACCATGGGTTAACGGAGACACTAGGGTAAGTCAGACCCACCGCTGCCCATAGAATTAGAGAGTCTGGGAGCTGCAGTAATATAATTAAGCTGGTAGGATGTCCTCTAAGTCCAAAAGAACAAGTGACGGAAGGGTTGCAAGGTGGTGCTTCTGCTGAGAGCAGTGGGGTGTTAGTGCCCTGAGCCAGGGTGGTTTGAGGCTTGGGAAAACTTCAGTTTCCCCCCAAGATACTGTCCAGGTACACATCTGCCTGGCTGGGAGAGCCAGAGCCGGCCCTAGTAAAATGGCATTTTAATTAGGTTATCTCAAGTGTAATTTGGCCAATTGCAAGGGCTTTGATATTGGGTGGTGATGAAATGGATAAAAAAAGTTGTTTCATTGGAAAAACAGCTGGGAGGGAGGGAAGAAGTTGATCCTTGACTCAGATGCCAGGAGCTTTGAGCTGTATCCAGCTGGGGAAGACTCCCCCACACCCAAATTAAATAGTAAATCAACTAGCAGGGAATTTTTACTGAGTTTTATCCATGAAGCAACATTTTTGGCTGAATTGGAATTCCCTGTCCTATTGCGCTGAATACTCAGAGGTTTCCTAGATAATAATGACACTAGCAAAAACAAAATTCCCAAAGGTAAGTGTAGCAGGATATGAGATCCAAATATACTAGTAATACAAATAACTGTCAATCAGTAAAAATGTAACATATGCCAGACACTGTGTCAGGTGCTTTACATACATTGCACACATTCCAACAGTCCTATCAGACAGATACTATCAAACGTATTTCACAGATGAAGAACCTCAGGCTCACAGGGCTTGATAGATTCCCATACCATGTGGCTAGTAAGCAAAGCGTTCAGGACAAGATCCCCTGCAGGTATGGACAGAATGGTGTCTGCCTTAAAATCCATATGCTGAATCCCTAACCCACTGAACCTCAGACTGTGACTGTATTTGGAGATATGGTCTTTAAAGAGGTCATTGAGGTAAAATGAGGTCATTAGGGTGACCTCTAATATAATGACTGGTGTCCTTATGAGAAGAGGAGATTAGGACACAGACATACACAGAGGGAAGACCCTGTGGAGATGCGGGGGGAAGACAGCCATATCCAAAACCAAGGAAAGAGGCTTCAGAACAAACCACCCTGCCATCACTTTGATCGTGGACTTCCAGCCTCCAGGACAATGACACAATACATTTCTGTTGTTTAAAGCCCCCAGTCCATGGCAAGTTGTGATGGCAGCCTGAGAAAACTAATGCATATAGTCTGAATTTATCTAGAGCCCACATCATTCCCACTGCTCCAACCCTGAAGCAGACCTTTGTCTTGCTTCGTTTCTCTTCTCATGATTCCATAATGTTTCTCAGGCAAACAAAACAAGAACTGTGGTCAAGGTACTAAAAGCAGGCCTAAAGGAGTGCTATGGAATGATATGTGTCCCCTGAAATTCATATGTTGAAGCCCTAAGCCCAAATGTGATGGTCTTTAGTGATAGGGCCTTTGGGAGGTAATTCCCTTTGGTTGAGGCCATGAGGGTGGAGACCTCATCATGGGATTAGTGACCTTACAATAAGAGACAACAGAGAAGTAGCTTGCTCTTTTTATCACACTCTGGCACGTGAGGACACACAAAGAAGGTGGCCATCTGTAAGCCAGAAAGTCCTCACCAGACACCCACTACCCTGGAACCCTGATCTCAGACTTCCCAGACTCTAGGACTATGAGAAAATAAATGTCTGTTGTTTGAGCTCCCAGTCTATAGTATTTCCTTATGGCAGCCTGCAATGACTAAGACAAGAAGGAGGATGGCAATGTGAACCAAATACAATTTAGGGATTGTAAGTGTTTTCTTGAGAGCAAAACCTACCCAGATGCCAGCAATTTTTGCGCAGTACCAGTACTTTGCTGCATTACTGTGCCTTTCTTGAGTCTTGCCCCATGGGCCTGCCTGTCCAACTCTGGAATCTGGCTTGCTGCACAGCTCTCTATGGCTGCATCTTCTAAAGTCTGTGCCCTGCACAAAGTGGCACTGCCCAGCGTCACCTCAACTCCCCCGACATAGAGTATTTCTACTCTCTGTAGAAGGCCCTTAATTGTACCTCTCCCTCGTCCTGGAGCCCCTCTGATAGCAAAGGTCCCTTTGACTTTGAATAGTGACTTTTAGACACCTGATTGTCCTGTTGGATGTCTTCAACACATTCCTCAAATGTTTTCCAAATAAGCTGCTGAGTGGTGTCTGATTTGGCCCATAATTTACCAGTTTCTGAGATATAACCTGAAGTTAGTGAGAAAGATTTTAACCCCCACCCTGATATTTACAATAAGATTTTAATGGTGTGCCTTATTTGAAACTGGCCAATGAGCACATACATAGATTAAAGAGCTTTTAGGGGTGGTCAAATACCAAAGCCTCTCATATTAGTCAGCTTATACTGCCAGAACAAAATACCATAGACTTAAACAGCAGATATTTATTCCTCACAGTTTTGGAGGCTGAGAAGTCTGAGATCAAGGTACTGGCAGATTTGATCTGTGGTGAGGGCTCTCTTCCTGGCTTGTGCACAGCTGCCCTCTCTGTGTGTACACATCGCAGAGAGTGACAGAGAGAGCAAGAAAGCTCGCTGATGTTTATTCTTATAAGGGCACTAATCCTATAATCATGGCCCCATCCTCATGACCTCATTTGACCCTAATTACTTCTGAAAGGCCCCATCTACACATGCATCACTTTGGGCCTTAGGGCTTCAACATATAAATTTGGGACAAGGGGACACATTTCAGTTGATATCATCTCCTGTATATTGGTTAATGGGAAAGACTACAGAAATCACTGTGAATCAAACACCTCTCAAACCTGAATTCCTGAAACTCTGGTATTCTCCTAGGAAGTAAAAATTGGTTCCTTAGTAGACATGCCAGGTCAGATTAAAAATGAAGGAATAACCATCTTTCCACTGCTCGTGGTCTGTGTATCTGCCCCACAGGAAATTCCTGGCTTTCAATGTGTCTGACGACATCCTGTGAAGATATTCAGTCATGCAGAGGGTAGCAGAGACTCACAGGTTAAGATTTTGCCCCTACATCAAATGGAAATAGAAAGTCCTCAGCCTGGTGGGATGACAGGTTGTGCTGCAAAGGATAGTGAGAAAAGTGCCATTGAGTGTTGAAGGCAAAGCCTTCCTGCTGACATTTACAGGATCCTTGGAAAAATACATGTGATCCTGCAATTGAAAGCACCTGTCAT
The DNA here is from genome assembly GCA_028534055.1 of Eulemur mongoz. Lineage (NCBI taxonomy): Eukaryota > Metazoa > Chordata > Mammalia > Primates > Lemuridae > Eulemur > Eulemur mongoz. Next base: position 9,424,751 of record JAPYYL010000031.1, on the reverse strand, counting down.
GTAGTAGGCACTTTAAAAAGTTGGAGAGCTTGGGCAAAATCTGGCCTTATCAGAAATTCCTTCCAGAAGTGAAGGGTGTTGTCATAACACATTATAGCCATTGCTTTTTGTTGAGCACCTACTATGTGCCAGTTTGTGGCAAAGATTTTAAGTGTTCTTACACATCTTGTCTTCCTCTCCTTCCTGGATGCATGGGAACAGTGCAGACCACTTGTAATGAGGAAAGGTCATGTGAACATCCTTTCTCACTGTATCAGGAGCAGAGGCCTTGTTTGTCCCATCCAGGCACTGGAGAGCCCGGGTGACATTTCCTGGCATTCTCCATCCATTCAATGGCAAGCAAGGCAACCCTATGAGAGATGGGGGAGTCACAAGGAGGAAGCAGCCTGGACCCTTGGGTCACTTGAGAGCCCCTGACAAACCACATCAGATTTTATATGCATGAAAAACCAGCTTTTCTTGTGTTAAGCCATTCAAATTTCAGAGTTTGTTGCATGACCTTGTGGTTACTTCAAATAATGTACAGCTACTATATTTTGTGTCAAGCTTATTTAGATTTTTTTTTTCACATTTTTGCAGAGTTTTATTTTAATCATTAAACCACTATAATTGCAACTTCTAAAAACCACAAATTAGGTCACAGAACATACCACTAAGGACATGTTCCTGTAAATATTAAGTATATTCTCTCTTGCTTATGTAAAGTAAACTCCCAAGGAATAAAGTTTACCTTTATATTAGTTTTGAAAATCAATATTCTCCACCACTGCATAATATCCATGTTCCTGCTAAGGAACAGTGCCTATATTCTTACAAAAACTTCTAAAAATATAGATACATCACAATTCCTCTCTTTACAAAGTTTACCTACAGTTAAGTCCCCTCCTCATACATCATCACTATTGTCCATAGTAATATATTGTGCATTATTTTAAGCCTTATTCTAGGGTTTTTTTAGACACAGATGCACTATGAAATCATACAGTGCTGTTAAATACTAACAATTATAATGTACATATAGATCTATCACATGGTTTTGCCACTTAAGAAGATGGGTGCAGGAGCTTCCACCCTCACTTTTGTAACTGCTCCCTAGAACTGTAAAGTAGCTGTGCGTCATAGTTAACTAAACCTTTCTTCTCTTGATGAACATGTAAGCTGTTTTCCATTTGTTGCTATGATTTGTAGAACTTAAATAATATCTCTGACCTGAAATTCTTGGGCAAATACACGTTTTCTAATAAGAAAGATACATTAACATGGACATTGGCTGAAAGAGGAAATGGTATCAATAGTTCAACGTTTTATAAATATTGTCAAAATTTTATTCCAAAAATACTGTACCAATGTATTTTCTCAGAAATGTATGTGAATATCCTACACGCTAACCAATATCTTATTTTATCAATCTTTTAAATTTTGGTGAAAATTATTAATATATATGGTGAAGAAATATTGTTTCACTGTTATTTTAATTTGCATCTCCACTGTCTCTGATTAGGTTAATTCCTCTCCCAGATGAAGCTGGATTCAGGCAGTGATGTCCTGAGTGAGACCATTCTTCTAGGCTTGATTTAAACATCTGCAATGCCAGCGTACCTTTTCCTTTAGAGAAGGAAAGATTTAGTCAGAGTGACCAGGAGCCAGGGAAGGAGGGCAGACAGGACAACTCAGTGAGTGAGGGTTGTTGGGGGGATCCTGAAGACAGCGGTGGGCAGAGTACAGGAGAGAGCCCAGGTGTAAAGCCACGGCCACAGAGCCCCAGGCAGGCTGGCACTCAGAGCTCTGCCTCCAGAGCTCAGCCCACTCGGGGAAGGACCAGAGGGAGGGATGGGGCTGGGTGGAGGGAGGACAGGACAAGGCCCATGAATTGGCTTGGGAAATCGGGGGCCCATCGTTCGTTTCCAGCTGGAAGCTGCAATGTGATCTGAGTGGCCAGGCCAGTTGGATGGATGAAAACAACCCAGCCCCCTTTGGAGCCCCCAGCTCTCTTGGGAAGAGCATAGCTGGTGCCCTGAATCACTCTGGGTGAGTCCCCTCAAGTCCCTTGACCTCACTAGTGGTCCAGTGTACCCTGGCCATGGTACCAGGCTGAGAGCTCTCTCTACACCTGTGGAGGCTGGGGTTTCATCCCCTGTGTACCTTGGGCCCCCTAAAAATCCACTGTGCAGGTAGGTGGGTTGGTGATCAATACCGACAGGTGAGACAGGCCTAGAAGAGCACTGGGAAGGGGAAGGCAGCAGTATAGCTGCTTGGAGGGGAAACTGGAGGAAGGAAGCCCTGGAGTTAATCACCCCAGACTCTGCCGGGGCTGGCTGTGGACCTGCTGTGACAAAGGAGCTGGCACCCTTCCTTGTCACATTGACGGAGAAGTGTGGGGCCCAGTGCAGTAAGCATCAGGCCTCGTCCTGTTGACAGCATTCACACCTCCAAGACGGTGATTGGGCTCGGGGAGGAGATGTCCATGATGCCGCTCTCTGGGACAGTCCAGGGGAATTCTGATGTCAGATGAGCAGCTGTGGCATGTTACTTCTGTGAAGGTAGAAGGCCCCGGCAGGGGTCAGGCTCCACAATTTGAATCAGCCAATGGGACCCTCTGGTATTTTGATCCATTAATTCATTGATCCAGCAAACAGTTATTGAACATCTATTGAGGAAAAACAAGTAGCAAACCAAAGAAGGGACCAATTATTTCATAGAGTCTGATGCTGGAAGAGTGGTGAGGTGGAGACACACGTGAGAGTTTTATGAAGTTGGGGTCTGTGAAATGCTGGTGAGAATCTTTAATGATCTGACTTTTGGGGCTGCTGACTAGGTGGAAGCCACTCCCCTTAGCTGAAGGTGAGGGGGAGGAGGAAGAGTTGGTTGTGATGGGATTGGGAAGAGTGGGAAGGATGAGATCAGCGGGGCCTGTGCAGATGGTGAAATGCTCCAGCCTATCTGGGTGGAGGTGTCCACTGGGTGGTAAGAAAATGTCCTGTCTGTCTGGACAAGGGCCACAGCTAGACCTGAGGTTTAGCTCCATAAACAAGGGTTGCTTCAGGCCATGGGTTTAGGTTAAGCAGAGTGCTGTGTAGATAGTGGCCTACATGCTTGTAATAGTCTGCCTTCTCCACAGAAATAGAAGCAAGAATAGTAGGGAGGAGGGGAGCTGCTGGTATAAGTCCTGTAGTCTGCAGGTCCGACAACCCAGAAATGAGTGGTTTGGGAACAGGTGAAGACGGATATCCCAGCCTGGAAATTGAGAGAATTCATCCTCCTTCCACTTGTTTTGTTCTATGGAGGCTCTCAGTGGCTGCCACATGGGTGACAGCGATCTTCTTTACTCAGTCTACTGACTGAAATGCCAACCTCCTTCACAAACGCCATCCCACACACATTCAGACACAATGTTTGACCACCTATCTGAGCCCAGCCAAGTCGGCACATAAAATTAATCATCCTCAGTCAAACCCGTCTCTACTTGGGACCCATACACAGCTGCTTAGACCATAACTAAGGTCCAAATAAAGACAAGAGCAAAGTCGTGATTCTGCCTAACTTAATACAACTGTCCTGCACACAAACGGAAAAATACTAATTGTTTCCCCAGAAGAGGAGGTATGTTCCTTCAATGAGGTTTTCTTGTGCTGATATCCCATAACTTAAATAATATTACATAAAATCAACAATACTTAAATACTGGTAGGAAGTCAACACATGTATATTACATGATAAGGCAGTAAGGAGGAAAGGAAATAAAGGTCTTTGCAAAAATAGGTATATGTATAGATACACAAACAAATATATATGTGAAACATAACAGGGTAATGGACTTCTGAAGTCATAGTTAACAGCACCAAGTAGGTGACAATACTTTGCAGGGCTGCAGTTCTCTAGAGGGCTGCATATGCTTTGAATCAGCATCCAATATATGGTGTGGTTTCTGTCATAGCCAGGATTCAAAGGTCCAGGAATTAAGGGGTGGAAGTGGGCATGGCACCACTACCTTACCCCTAGTGACCAACCAAAAAAAGTTTTGCTTACTGTTCTCACAACAACCTTATTCTCTGCTGGCCTAGAAGTCTTAGTTCCAGGTGAACGAATGCTTCCTCCAGGAGACACAACAGTGATTCCACTCAACAGGAAGTGAAGACTGCCACCAGTCACTTTGGGCTCTTCATGCCTCTGACTCAACAGGCAGACCTCTCTATATATACCCTCCCCTCCCCAGGATAGGGTGTGGCCACGCCCCTAAACATTCTTTGGTCACCAAGCCACCTGCAGCCAATGGGAGCCCTAGGGGACCTTAGACATCACAGAGCACCACACTGACGTCATGGGGTTGTGGTGGGGGTGGGGAAAGATGCTGGGGAGGCCAAGACACAGCTTAGACATCACAAACCTCCATCCTGACATAATCTCATCACCCAGGGGAGGAGGGGGGTGTCAAGATGCAACTTAGATGTCTCTCAATCCTCCATCCTGACACTCCAGGAGAGAGGATGCTGGGGGCCAGATGCTCTGGTTGGGAAAAGGGAGCATTCCTTTAACTCCCCTAAAGAACCCTCCAAACTGACCTTTCACCGTCTTCATTTCTCCATCTTGGATTCTGGTGGATCACACAGATCACACAGCAGGGAGACTGTGTCTCTTCCAAGCCTTTCCCCACAGCCACTCCGTTGACTAGTTCATTCTGTTCTCTCCACTCTTCACCATTACTTAGTTCCATATGTCTTACCTAAAATCCCTCCATGATAATGTGGCCATATTAAGTCTCTGTAAAAATGTGAATCATTCCACTTCTCGCTTACAGATTTTTCTTATGCCCCTTGAAGGCAATATACTTCTTGGCTACCACCAGGGAACTTTTCCATCCACCTCCTTTTCCCATTGTTTACAGAGGTCCCCCTTGTTTTCTGTTTTCGAGTCTGAAATCACTGTCTGTGGGCAGTGAAGACTTCAGTGAATAAACTCTCTGCCTTGGGTATCCTACTCTTAGTTCAGTTCTGGGCATTGTTTTCATCTCTGTAATTGTATAGCAAACAAGTCTGGGTTTTATCAGCACAGGGAAGATAAAGCAAATATTCATGTGCCAGAAGTTGTGATGGATATTTGCATGTAAAAAAGATATAACCTAAGACTAACGAGCTCATGCTAAGGAGATGGGAATAGTTTAACATTGTACTTGAGGTTCTGGCAAGAGAATGTGAAATGGTACACCCATTTTAAAACACAGATTTGCAGTTTCTTAAATTTTTTTAATTTCAAAATATTAAGGGGGTACAAAAGTTTTAAGTTACGTGGGCTGCTTTTGAAATGTTTGAGTCTCCCCTCCTTCCGCCTCCCCCCTCTGCTTGATTTCCCCTGAGTTTTACTTCCCACTGTGCATATGTGTGCTCATCAGTTAGTTCCAATTTAATAGTAAATATATGTGGTGTTTGTTTTTCCATTTTTGAGATACTTCACTTAGTAGAATGGTCTCCAGTTCCATTCAGATTGTTGCAGAAGGCATTAATTCCTCTTTCTTATGGCTGAGTTATACTCCATGGTATACACATACCACATTTTATTAATACACTCATGAGTCACTGGGAACTTGGATTGATTCCATATCTTCACAATTGTGAATTGTGCTGCAATAAACATTCAAGAGCATCTGTCTTCTGTTCCTTTGGGTAGATATCCAGTAGTGGGATTGCTGGATCGATAGGTAGATCTACTTTTAGATCTTTGAAGAATCTCCTTACTGTTTTCCATAAGGGTTTTGCTACTTTGCAGTCCCACCAACACTGTGTAAGTGTTTTTTTCTTTCTGGATCTACTGCTTTTGGTCTTTTAATAAAAGGCACTCTAACTGGGGCAAGGTAATATCTCATTGTGGTTTTTTTTGCATTTCCCTGATGATTAATGATGTTTAACATTTTTTCATATGTTTATCGGCCATTTATCTTCCTTTGAAAGGCTTCTATTCCTGTCTTTTTCCTACTTTTTAATACGTATGATTTTTTTTTCCTGACTGATATGCTTGAGTTATTTGTAAATTCTGTATATTAGTCCATTATGGGACACATAGTTTGCTAATATTTTCTCCCATTCTGTGAGCCATTTGCTCTGTTGATTGTTTCCAGAACTGTGCAGAAGCTTGTTAGTTTAATCAAATCCAACTTATTTATTTTTGTTGTTGCCATGATTGCCACTGGGGTCTTAGTCATAAATTCTTTGCCTAGGTAAATATCTAGAAGAGTTCTTCCTACATTTTCCTCTAGAATACTTATATTTTCATGCCTTAAATGTAAGTCTTTTATCCATCATGAATTAATTTTGGTGAGTAGTCAGAGGTAGGGCTCCTGTTTCATTCTTCTGCATGTGGCTGTACAATTTTTCCAAACAACTGATCTTCAACAAAGCAGACAACAATGTACATTGGGGAAAAGAAGTTTCTTAAAATGTTAATCATGCCTCTACCATATGATGCAACCATCCAACTTCTATGTATTTGTATAACTTTTAAAATTCAAACTAATTTGTCATGGCAGACAGATCAGTGGTTGCTTGGGAAGGGGGGTTCAGAGAGTAGCAAGAGGGAGGAATTACAAAGGGCTAGAAATAACCTTTCAAGAGTGATGGAAATGTTCACTCTCTTGATTGTGGTGTTGTTTTTGCTGGTGCATAGATATGTAAAACTTATCAAATCATACACTTGATAAGTTTATTGTATGCCGACCATTCTTCGATAAAACTATTTTTAGAAATTATATTTCATAAAAGTTGTTAGAATCAAAACGGAGTCACTAGATATTAAGAAAACCCTGACAAATAGAGTTAGAAAGGGCCACAAAAAGAGGCTTCTCATGCTTGTTTGCCTGATAACAAAACCATCATAAAAGACTTTGCAAAAACCACAATCTTGATGCACAGAGGCCATCATAACCTTAAACAAAAAAATAATTCTGCAGGGACATAAGCCTGGTAACAGCCTATCCAACTTCAGACTGGCATCACCCTTGTTATTGGTCTTTTTTGTTGGCCCATAAATTAATATTGCTATATTAGAGACAGATATGATCTCAGGAGTTTTGCAGGGCTATGCTCTGAAGGAATATATGAACGTGTTAGTTTGTGTATCAAAAGCTGCCTCGCCTCAGGAGGGCATCTCATATTTCAGTAACAGCTGCTTTCCAAGGTGATGCTGCAGTCTCAAACCTGTGATTTTCACCTGCTTTGAATGACAAAGCAGGTTTACATGGAGCCATGGGATGAGAGCTGAACAAAGAGTGCCCACCCAACAGACACACACCTGTGGCTAAAAGCAGTTAGCCCAAGGGACAGCTCTTGCTTGACTCCTGATGACCTGTCTCAATCCACAATAACTAGATAAATAAATATGGAGCCACTACATTTCTGTATAACTTTTCTGCTAAAGTGATAGTTTTATCTTAGAACTTAGAAGTTTGTCTTAGAAAGATTTTGTAACCATTTGCGAATGTAGAGAAAGTTAATTAAGGGATCGCTAGAAGTATTTTGGGAGACTTAACCTAAAGGGAACTACCTGTTAACCATGTAAATCTGATACCCCTGGCAACCAGTCACTGTACCCATAAATACTGATGTGAAACTTCACTCGTGGCCTCAAAATTTAAGAGAATATTGTGGGGACTCCTGAACCCCCCTTTTTTATGAATCTATTCTTTATAAATCTGTACTATCATCTCTGTATGTTCTTTTATTTCTATTTTCTATTATTTCCTTATCTTTTGCAAAGACCTCTGCCTGAGGGACCTGATTCTTTGCTGGGAGCATATCTAACACCCCACAATTTGTAGCCAAGGAAAATTACCTCAAAACAATTATGTAATCCTCCTCATTGTTTCCTTTAAAAACCTTTGTCTTTCTTTACCTCCCTGAATATGCACATAGTTTACTATGGCACATGTATTTTATTGCAATGGTCCATTCCCAAAGTAACACCATTTTCTTTCAGAGACCCTGTTTGTTTGTTATTTAGGTTGACAATTCCCCATTTAAAAATCAAATTTTGAAAGGATAAAGACAAAAAATTTGGGAGGAGAGTATCACTGGAATTATATAGAAATACTAGAGTATGATGGTGAGAAAATAAAAACTGGCTATTATTCAGTTTTATTATTGTTTTAAAGTTCTCTGTAGGGATTCAATTTCCACTTCTCACAAGGTGAAGTACACATGCTTTCCCCTATTTCTCCTGCTAAGTACAACTTAACACCCAGAGCATTATATATAAAATAAGAATAAGAATGCTCTGAATGGTGGAGAGAAGAGGCAGACTGGCTAGCAACCTTGGAAGCCAAGGAACAACAAGGTGGAAGTTCCCTCATTTTCCTTAAGCCTCTTATGGCCCAGAAATGGAGAAAAATAAGCTGGCACATAGAAAAGTCAAAAGGTACAGGTTCGGGGAGGAGACTTAACAAAAGTGTGACATCTCTAACAACACCAAAAAAAAAAAAAAAAAAAAAAAATCAGGAAAAGTGTAAGACAGAAAATTTCTAGACAATAGTTCCTCTACTCCCACTAAATACCATCACCATGAAAACAAACAAACAAACAAACAAAAACCAATATGTGGCCCACCCACACACATACAAGCAAATGTCAAATAAGGAGCCTGGGATGGCACCCTCACCAGGCTATACTAAGACCTCCAGTTACCTCTTCACCACTACAAGAGTACTGTCAAAGGAGACTGAGTCAGGATGATGGAGTTTCATCCCCACCAGGTAGTAATGAAGCATTGTCTGCCCAACCTATCTCTGTACAGTTCATAAGGAACCTACACGTCCAAACAAAGTAATCATTCACCCTTTCATCTCCCAACTAGGATGTCATCAGATGCTTCTCAAGGAGTGAGGACTTTCACAACTGTCCAGCAATAATGAGGCCATCCTCACTCTCTGTGGTCAGTGGAGGCTACACGGAAAACAGTAAGGATACTCACCCCTCCTAGACAAGGAGGTATCTATAAGTAGAGGCTGGCTGGATTTGGGAGTTCTGGATAAAGACCACACACTAACAGATTGCGCCACAGGAACTCCAAGGTGGAAGTACTGGCTCTCGACTAAGGCCTCTACCTGATGTTCCATTACCACATGGCAGTAAGGAGATAGTGCCCTGCTTCTCTTGGGCAGATTGCTAGAGTAATCTCAGAGAAAGCCAGTGAAAACATAAGGTTTAAATAAGATCCAGAGTAATATGACATAACAAGTGAAATATCAATGGCTAAACCAAAAATCATTCACATAACAAGAACCAGGAAGAACTCAAAATGAATAAAAATATATATTCAATGCATGTCAACACCAAGACAACAGACTTGTGAGAATTATCTGACAAAGATTTTAAATCTTCCATTATAATGATTGTTCATCCTATATCACAAACACACTTCAAATAAGTGTAAATAATAGAAAATCTCTGCAAGAAATAGAAAGTCTCAGCAAA
>JAPYYL010000031.1:9396346-9414796 GCA_028534055.1 Eulemur mongoz | reverse complement strand
CCATCCACTCCTCGTCCCCTCCCTTCACCCATCTGTGCTGTCTCCTGGATAGAGGAGCCAGAGGACATGAATGTAGTCCTGAGGAGTGGTAATTTAGTGCCTTGAGGTAGGAAATTCCCAGTCCTTGGGATCAGCTACAAGTGTAGAGTGTCTTGCCTTGTTCTGGGAGGACATGCTTTGGAGTCACAGGCTGGGGAGAGGGCCTGAAGGATACAATGAGAACAGAAGGATGCTGTCAACAAGGGGTTGGGAGAGCAAGCAAACCAGATGGGTGGTCTGGTTTGTCTCTAACCTCTATTCCCATTGCCTTGTAACCGTGACACATGTGTGGCAGCTGGTGGAGACACAGGCAGGCAGGTGAGGTAACGAAGCCCCCAGGACATTGCCTGGAATGGTGAAAGGCGTGGACTGTGGCGGTGGCTCATTCGGGCACAGGACACATCTTAGTAGTCTACCCTGGGATGGTGTTTTGCTGCTGGATTCCAGCAACAGGCCTCAAGTTCCACCTTGAATTTAGAGTCTGGAACTCGCCACTTCCACCCTTCCAGGGCAAGCAATAGTCAAATAGAAGAGAGGGAAGTGACAAGATGGCCTAAGGACTGCCTGTTTCAGTGGGTCCAGCTTGTTGTCTCTTCCTCTCTTATGCACAAGCATATAGCCTCTCACACTCACACACCCAAACAGACCCACACCATACCCACTTGTGTAGGTATGCATGGGGAGCACTCACCTTTATAGGTATATGCCTATACACACCCAGACCTGCACACACTCACAAATGGCCACACACACTCACGTGCACAATCATAAAGGCATGTTCACACACACACACACACACACACACAAATCCTGTAGGACACTTAGAAAAAACCTAGTTGCCACCAGACTGGCTAAGAATCCCTCTTTATTTTTGGGCACCCAACAGATAGATCCACGTTCAGGGGGGAGCAGTAGTCTCATGTCTGAAGCTCCCCACGTGACTGTAGAAAGGCTGTCTTCCTGGAGCCCAAGCATTGCTTGGTTGCCTTGGATTTGTGTTGCCAGGACCCTGGTGGGTTTTGAGCCCTGTGGGGGGTGAGCAGTTGATTTGCAAGGCAGTCACAAAGGGAGATGGGAGCACTAGGAAAAAACAGAGGGCTTTCAGACGTGTCTGGGAGCCAGGCACATGAAGGCTTCATGGCACAGAGGAAGGGCAGAGAGGCCACTTGGAAATATCTCCATAAATCCACATAGCTAGATATAATATTATACCTTACAAAGAATATCTTGCCCTAACGTGCTGCAACGAGAGCAGTTGAACTCTACTGAGACACATACCCTGTAGTTCAGTGTCAGTGTGAGGTGGAGGTTTGGCAACGACACCTTTTTGGGAACTTAAACCTTCTGAGTTTGCCATGGGTTTGTTCATTTGAGCCTGAGAATTGCCAGATCTTCCCTTGTCAAGTCCTGCATGTTGTCTGTTGTCTTTGTCATTGAGCCTCACCCCAGCTGTCCTCAGCCCCTCCCCAGCCATGCAAGCCCCCACCTCCAGCTGACTGCCCCCGTCCTCTCCCTCTCTTCTCCTCACACCAAGTTACTCTGGAAGTGCAGTGTCCAGCTGGGTGCTGCAGGGGTGAAACCTAGAGCCTTTCTCAGCCCCCGCCAGTCAAAGAGTACTTGATAATTTAGAGCTTGGGCAGCATCTGGGATGGAGCGGCCCCAACTTCGCTCCTCTGCCCACTTTCCCTCCCAACCACTTCGCCCTGGAATCTCTTCTGTGCCACTAGAACAGGAGGGACACCACAGTCCTTGTCTCCAAAGTGTCGACTTGTTGTGGGCATAGGTGACACATTTCCTACCAAGTTCTTGCCCTTTCCATCTGCCACTGTGGGGTGCCTTTGCACAGATCACAGACGATCTTCAATGGAGCTTGTCAAATGTATTCTTACAATTCATGTCATCTTGTTAATAGCAGGGCTGCAAAGTCTTTGCACATTTAGAGCTGACTTTTGCTGAAACTGTGGCCGTTCCTTATGAGGGTTCCTTATTCTGTACATACAAGAACTAACCCTTTGAGCTATCAGCTAATGAATGCATTCACTAAGTTATCCACTTTCATGGTATCCTGCTGTGGTGATTATGAATAACTTCCTAGCTATTCTATAGCCAAACATCAAAGGAAATCGTGACTTGTCCTACTAAAAGTGCAGTGTGTTCATGTCTGTTGTATCATGTTCTGTCATCGATTGGAAATCTATAGTATCAGTGTTGCATTTCCAGGGGAGGGAGGGGCACGGTGTTCATGTGTCTCTCTGATACACTTAAATTATGAAATAGCTCTAGTTGGTCAGGGTCACTTCTGTTGACTCAATTTGCATGAGACTTTGTGCCAACCATCTAGCTGGACTGCGTCCCTAGGGTCAGTTGTCATCAGCAGAGTTGAGGGTGCCCAAGTTTAGCACAACTGTCTATGGTGCCTGACATTGGGCAGCACCAGAAGACTCTTCAGAGCGCAGCCAAGTCAGAGACACTCTGAAAGCTGAAGAAGTAAAGTCTCACACGTGCACAAACACACACACACACACACACACACACACAGACACACGGGTCTTCAGAAGTGGTTCTGGGCCCTGGCAAGTGAAAACTAAGAAAACAAGAGGAGGACCAAGACCCAGTTGCCCTGGATGGCAGGAACTGAGCAGGGGGCACAAAGCTCCAGAGCCTCAAGAGATAACTGGGCACCTTCTTTGCCCCGATTAAAGTGTACATTTTTGCATGAAAAAGACCTTGATCACTGCAGGCTTCAAAACAATTGAACATAAAGATACATATATGCTTCTGAAAAATATACTGAAACAAAATATTGTAAACAGCCAAAAGGGAAGAATAAATACGTCTAACGAGAAGCACTCTGCCGGCTCATTGTGTCTCCTCTCTGTAGGATTACAAAATGTTGCATGGGACATCTGTCTGCATCCGGGAAGCCTCTGGAGTCCGTGCCTTACCATGGCCTTCCCACGGCTTTGCATGTCTGCCTCCTCATGCCCCAGGACATTTCAAGCCATGGTTTTCAGGAAGAGTGGAATTAGCAACACCACAAATGAAATTAGTTCACACTTTCGAACGGGCTATTCGTAATCATTTCAAACAAAAACTTTTAAAACAGAACAAGCCATTGTGGTGCTAAAATACAAGGTAGATATCTGATTCCCTTTTACAGGGTAAGAGACATGGGATAAGCCATCTTCATAAAGAAAAAAATTGTTTGCAAAATCTCCTTTGCCAACATGGATGTGCAGAATAGAGCACAAGAAAGCCTTGTGAGGGTGGGAATAGAGCATGCTCAGGATTAAAACGTTTGCAAAGTCACATTCAAACGCCCTGCAGTGGTGCAGGGCATCCTTGCCGTGGCCCACATTCCTCAGTGCATCTCCAAACACCTTTTGATGAAAACCTTGGAGTTGCAGCAGGAACCCTGGCCCAGTGATGCTTTGTGGTCCCTTTGGTGCCCCAAACAGGCCAGGAGTGCTGTGCAAACCCACCAGAGGCCTCTTTGCTGCTACAAGCTGGGACATACACGGGATAGAAAATTTGCCCAATAGTGCTTCCTCTCCACTGTTCTGTCATGTCAGCAGCCCCTGGCAACACGCCCCATTCTCCTGGCTCCCCCTGGTCTCCCCCACAGGACTCAGGATCCCAACCCCACCTGCCCACTAAGAACTGACCGCAGGCCTGATTGGCTGCAGAGAAGCCCACTGCAGAGCACACATTACTCTGTGCCTCCCTCACCAAACACTGAAGCTAGAAGCCCTTGCTTGGTCTGCCTTTGCAGTGCAGTCAGATTCCACTGTGACCCTGACAGGCAGAAATCTCCCTTTCAATGCTTAGCAGCTCTCCTGCTGGTGAAATCTTACCATGCTGGGGAGGTCACATGTACCTGCGGAAAGAGGAGGTGCAGCTTGGATGTGGGGAAGTGTTTTCTCGCAGCTGGGACCTGTCATGAGTGGCTGCGTGCTCTTCTGCTGGCTAAGTTGTTGAGCACAAGCGAGGTTCAGAAGGTGGCCGCAGGTGGAGCATGTGGCACTTGGTTGGGCCTGACACTGACAAGACCATTTTCACTTGCTGCCTGCATGACTACACAACTACCCCAAGGGCAGAAATGAGAGGAGGGGCATGGGATCCCCTGATTCCCAGCTTTGATAACTCTTGGGGTGAAGAAGCCCTTACCAGCTTCTTCCCAGTCTGGCATGCTTCCTGGGACCCCTCGTGCTGCCACGGTGCTGCTTACCCAATTCAAGTGCTCCTTCCAATTGTGGTCACCGGGGTGGGAGAGGACAGGAATCAGTAAGGTATACAGGACTGAGGAAGGTTTGGCTTATTTCTTAATAACCTTGAGTTTATTTTCCTGCTTAACAACGTTAAGGAAAAGGAGACCTATTTGCCATGGGACTCCAATGAGTTTCCATCCCATGGTCAGGAAGCTGCTCAGAAACTGCACAGGGAGTCAGTGTCAGAATCAGAACATGAACTTTTCCAAAGGCCAATCTAAGATTTGCTGCACGGAATGCAGTTCTGCATCTTTGACTCCAAATTTCTCCATTTCAGTTTCTTTCCCCATGTTTTTCTCTCTTGGAGTTTGTATCCTTTATTTTTTATATCAGCGTATTGTGGGGGTACAAAAGTTTAGGTTACATTTATTTCCCTTTCCCCACCTCCCCCCAAGTCAGAAATTCAAACGGGGAAGAATTTTCTCTTACCACTGTCTTTCAAGAGCACCCGCTCATCTACGTGAGATGCAGTACCAGCCATTTTAAGCTTATACCTTTGCCTGCTTCAGTTGGCCATTAAGTACCCTCCATATGGCCATAGATGCAGGGTGGGGAAGAGGCGCTGTGCTATGGTGCTGGGTAATATTGGGGGCCTGAGCTATTTGCTCATGCAGTTACTTGTGCCCTCTGGTCCTTCTCAGATGGGAATAGGCTGGCACCGTCATCCCTGCTACTCCCAGTCACTGAGTGGGAACAGCCCCAGGGAAGCATGGCCTCTGCACAGACAAGGCTGGGCTGACAAGTAATACTGACCCTGATGGCAAGTTTTCCTACTGGGGACCTGACAGACACACCTCCAGGAACACCACACAAACATACCTTTCTATTGCTAATGTTGCTCTGCCTCTTGAAGCACAAAATGTTCCAACTAACCAAAGACCCTCTCCTGCTACTCTACCTCCATATGGACCACCCCTCAGGGAGACTTCCCAATCTGACACACTCTCCATAGAGGAATATGTCCATTCTTGGGCGAGAAAAATGAGAACTGAAGCATCTTCTCCAATGAGTAAAAAGGACTCTGCCCCATCACACCACCAGAAAATGGCCAACTACATGGAAATGCCGAATTTGGAATTGGATAGTCAGTCGGGACAGGTGAGGTGCTGCTTTGGTGACCATCACAAAGGCCCAGTAACTTCATCCAAGAAATGTTCATTTTCTTCTCACACTATGTGTCTAATTCAGATCACCAGGGGAGCTTCCGCTCATGATAGCTATTGATGTGTCCTTCTGCAATCTTCGTGGCAGGGGGATGGAAATGTAGCGGGGCTTGCACAAGTAATTCAGTGCTGCTGTCAGAAGGGAAACACCTCACTTACACTGACGATTCATTAGCTAGGGCTAATGACATTGACCCAACTCCAAGGAGCCAGGACCTTCAGCTTGCTGTGTACCCAGGAAGGGCTAAGCATTTATCATTGAAAAGTGCTGTAAACAACCATATGTGATTACCCTTGGTCTTTGAAGGCTTGTTGTTTGTTCTTCTTCCCACTTAGAGGTACTCATGCCCTCCTTTTTGTTTTTACTGTTATGTGTACATCATAGCTGTATATCTCTATAGGGTACATGTGATGTTTTGATACTGGCACAGAATGTGAATTAATAAAATCAGGGTAATTGGGGCTTCCATCATCTCAGGTATTTATCATTTCTTTGTGTTAGAAAAATTTCTATTCCAGCTATTTTTAAGCATAACCTAACTTATTGTTGACTATAGTTACTTGGTTGTGCTATGAAGTAGTGTTCATTCTATCTACCATCTAACTATTTTTGCATCCATTAATCATCCCCACCTTATCTTCCTGTCCTCATTACCATTAGCCTCTGATAACCATCATCATACTCTCTGTTTCCATGAAAAGTTTCTGTTATTTAGGTCCCACACATGAGTGAGAATGTGCAAAGTTTGTCTTTCTGTGTTTCGCTTATTTCACTGAAAATGATGTTCTCCAGTTTCATCCATGTTGCTGCAAATCTGAGACCCCTTTCTGCAGTAGTCTTCTCATCTTTAACCTTGACACATAAGCCATCAACATATGCTAAATTTCCAAATTATTGCTATTCATCAATGAGCTATCTACTGTGGGTAGTGCACAGAAGGAGCTCCAGGTCCTCATTCCCCACATCTCTTCCCCCCAGTAAAAGGAAAAACAGCCCTTTTGTTATTTCTGATGGGACGCAGTACCAAAATCTCAGAGGTCACAGGGGCAAGGAGTGACACTCCGACCACAGCGATCTCTAGGTACATGAGCAGAGCTTTATTGAGTAAGCTTTCCACCTTCACCTCAAAGATTGTGTATCAGTCAGGGTTATCTAGACAGACAGAACCAATAGGATGCATAGACAGATAGATACATATATATGAGAGGAGATTGATTAAGGGAATTGGCTCATGCAATTTTGGAGGCTGAGAAGTCCCACAATAGGCTGTATTCAAGTTGCAGAACCAAGGAGCCAGCAGCATGGCTCAGTCCAAGTCTGAAGGCCTTGCAACCAGGGAAGCAGAAGGTATAGCTCTCAGTCCAAGGACAAAGGCCCAAGACCACTGAGCAGATGCTGCTGCAAGTCCAAGAGTCCAAAGGCCATAAAGTCTGAAATTCTGAAGTTCAAGGCAGGAGAAGAAGGGTGTCCCACCTCAGGAAGAGAGAGAAAGAGGGAGTAGACTTGCCTTTCCTCTGCCTTTTTGTTCCATCTGGTCCTCAGTCAATTAGATCATGACTAGCCACACTGGGTGAGGGCAAATCTTCCTTACTTAGTCCACTAATTTGAAAGCTGATCTCTTCTAGAAACACCCTCACAGACAGACCCAGAAATAATGCTTCACCAAGTACCAGGGTATCACTTAACCTACTCAATTTCACATATAAAATTAACCATCACAAGTTGTATATCCTATTCTGGCTACAAGAAAGGCTAATGAACCTAAGGCGCTAACACTGAAGCTGAGGAAGAAAGCAAACTCAACTCTACAACAGCTTAGTTGGTCCTGAAGAGAGTGGACCTGGAGATGACCCAGGCCTTCAGTGAAATCTCTCACAAAACCATAAGTCAGCCTCTTCTGGAGTGTTGGCATTCCTGAATTCTGCCGAGGCCCCTGTCCAGAGTGAGGGCACCCAAAAGGAAATATGTGTAGCAGAGGTGGGAGAGAGTGTTGATCTTGGCCACCAACTACCCTTGGGTAGATCAAATAATCGAGATGGTGCTCTCCCTGCTACAGGGCTCCTCAGCCCATCACCCTGTGGCTCCATTTTGGGTGACCTCATTCTCATTCAGAGAATGACTGCCAACCTGAAGTCTTTCAAGTCAGAAGATCCAAATCTCATTATGATACCATTTTAATGGTGGAGGGTCTTCATCAAGACACTTCCACAACACACTTCCCCAGACTGGAGGCAGTTCATGTGCTGCTGGGATCACTGGAGGCCGCCTGTCCACTTGGAATGAGTTAAATGTCATCCCATGATGCCTGTCCTCTCCACATTTACAGTATCCCTCACCTCAGCAAGAAGAAAGACATTTGCTGTTCACCTTTCACAAAGTTTACTCAAAACGGATCCTAGACCTAAAGGTAAAGCACAAAGCTATAAAGCTTCTGTAAGGTAACATCGAAGAAACTCAAGGTGAAGTTTGATTTGGCAATGACTTCTTAGATACAACACCAAAAGCATGACTCATGAAAGAAAAAATTGATAAGTTAGACATTATTAAAATTAAAACTTCTACTCTGTGAAAGACACTGTTAGGAGAATGCTCCCCAGACTGGTGGTTGTTCCCGTGCTGGTAAGGGAAGCCCTCCCACTGGTATCTCTTGAGGACCCCTGCTCACTTGGACTGAGTTCAATGTCATCAGATGATACTTACCCCTCCACATTTAGAGTACCTCTGACCACAGGATGGAGAGATACCCTCCTTTGCTCCATCAAGTACTGCAAATCCTATTAGCAGGTGTGTGCAGAGAGGGATTTCCGCAAAAGAGCAGCATCTGTGGTACACCTTGAAATGAGCCAAACAAAGAGGGTGGCCAAAGCCCCCAAGCCCCTCCCGCTATCAAGGACTCTCATCCAGGTTAGGAGGGAGGCAGTACTCTGCTCCCAACATATGTAGAAAACCTGGCCTTGCTGCTAAGCCACTGAAGTCCTCCTGGTCCTGTTCAAGGTGTCCGTCTATTACCCCTTGTCAGGCGTCCCTGGACTCATACATCAAGTCACACTTGTTGGAGTACCAGAACTCTAGTGGTCAGCAGGGTGTGCTGTGGGAAGTAGAATGAGCACATCATTGGTCCAGGGAGCCTTCTCTCAAGCTGCCTCTAGCTTCCAGGTCCAGCTCTTTGAACATGAAGGCCCATGAAGGTATCAAGGCCATCTGTGTCAGAGACAGGGAGTAGAAGGAGTTGCCATTTCCTCTCTTTCTCCCCAGCTCATATCATCTCCATCCCTTCTGGCACTGAATCATGTCCCCAAACTCTTTCAGTCCTTTCTCCTCCAGCATTTTCAAAGCCCTACTTGACCCACAATGCTAGGTTCATTCAACTATTCAATATAGTTTTGTGTGTTTTGAAATGTACTATAACAACAATTGAAAAAAGAGACCTTTAATCCCTCTGCAATTGATTTTTCTGTAGCTTCAGAAGAATTCTATTTGCATTGAGATTCCTACATGGAGATCCATTTGTTTCACTGTCATTTACTAAATATATTGTGATTCCCCACTGTTCTGCAGTTGCACCTCTTTCATAAATCAACGGTCCATATATAAGCCTATCTTTTTCAATAGTACGCTATTTCCATTGATCTGCTTGTCAACCATGGCACACAAATCACAAACTTAATTACTCTAGCATTTTAATAATTCTTACTCATCTGTTAGAGTAACTAGCTTTATCTTCCTCAATTCCTTCAAGATTGTCTTGGCTAGGCTTGGCCTGTTGCATGCCAATTTAAACATTAGGATCATTGGGTCACATTTCACACAGATATGCACATAAATAGACATATTCACCCACAAAGCCTTTGGGATTTTTTATTTAGATTACAGTCAATCTGTAGATTAATTAAGGAGAATTAACATCTTTATACAACTGAATCTTCAAATCCATGATCGTATTATACCTTAAGTTAGGTGTTTACTAATTCATCTAAACAGTGCTTTTATATTTTTCCATACCAAGATCCTAAATGTTCTTTGGCGAGATTTACTCTTCAATATTTAATATTTTGGGATATGTTACAAACCATATTTTGCTGACTTTGACATTCATTTTATACTATTTGTTGCTGCAGAAACGAAGTTTACTTTTTGTATATTCATGTTATATGAAGCAAACTTGACATTCACTCTTTTTCATTGAATAGTTTAACCTTAGTTCTTTTGGATTTTCTTGACACATAGTCCAATCATCTGTTAATCAAGGACACTTTGTTTCTTATTTTATGATTGCTATCTCCTTTATTTCTTCTGCTTCTCATTACTGCACTATCTCCACCAAAATATTGAATAGAAATGGTAATGGGAGGAATCCTTGTCTAATCCTCAGTTTCAAAGCAAAAGCTTTCAAATTTTTCCATATGTGTACAATGTTTGCTATAGGTTTTTCACATATATCCTTTAACTAGTTGACTAACTTTTCTTTTTTTCCTTTTTACCAAACTTTTTATTTTATAATACTGTTGGATTCACAGAAGAAATGCAAATATAGTACAGAGAGTTCCCACATGGTCCACACTCGCTTTCCCCTATTAATTAAACTCTTAGCATGGTACATTGTTTACAACTAATGAACCAATAGTGATAAAGTTTTATTAACAAAATTCCACACTTTCTTTAGATTTCCTTAGTTGTTACTTAAAGTCTTCTTTCTGTTCAGGATCCTTTCCAAGATTCTACAGGATATTTAGCCATTACATCTTCTTAGACTCCTCTTGGGTATGACAGTTTCTCAGGCATTCCTTGTTTCTGATGACCTTGACAGTTTTGAGGAGTAGTAGCCAGGTATATTGTAGGATGCCCTACTCTTGGAATTTTGCTGATGATTTTGTCATGATTAGCTTGGTATTATGGGTTTGGAAAGGGGAGGATCACAGAGGTAAAGTGCTATTCTCATGACATCATATCAAAGATACATACAATCAGCAATGACTTATCACTGTTTTTGTTTTAGTTCAGAATATTACAGGGGTGCAACCCCTTTGGTTACATATACTGACTTTGCACTGCCTGAGTCAGAGCTGCAAGTATGCCCATTCCCCAAATAGTGCACTGCACCTGTTCGGTATGAATTTATCCATTTCCTCCTTCTCCCTCCCACTTGCCCAACACTTATCACTGTGGATATCAATCTTAATCACCTGGCAGAGGGAGCATTTTTCAGGCTTCCCTAATATACAGTTACTCTTTTTCCCCTTTTCCACACTGTACTTTCTTTGAAAGGAAGTCATGGTGAGTAGCCAACACTTGAGAAGTATGGAGTATCTACATAAATAATGTGTAATACTTCTGCACAATGATTTGTCTATTCTCCCCCATTTATGTATTCAATCATTTATTTATCAGCATAGACTCATGGATATAAAATTTATACTTTGAGGGAGAGAATGGAGTGGAATAAAATTTTATACTTTGAGAAATATTTCTTTTTATTTGGAATGTATGTCAATTTTTATTAAATACCATTATGAATAAATTTAATGTAACCCAGGAAATGCACCTTAAAACTGCAATGAGATACCGTCTTACCCCAATTAGAATGGCCATTACTAAAAACTCAAAAAACGTTAGTTGTTAGTGTGGATGCAGTCAAAATGAAACATTTATACACTCTTGCTGGGAATGTAAATCAGTATAAAACTTTCTCAAAGAACTAAAAATAGATCTACCTTTGATCTTGCAAACCCAGTACTGGGTATCTACCCAGAGGAAACGAAATCATTATATCCAAAAGACATCTCTACTGATATGTTTATCACAGCATAATTCACCATTGCAAAAATATGGAATCTACCTAAGTGTCCATCAACTGAATGGATAAAGAAATTGAGATACATATATATATATATATATGTACACATATTTATATATTTATATATATATATATATGTATACACATTTATATATTTATATATGTGTATATATATATTTATACACACACACACACCATGGAGTACTACTCAACAATAAGAAAGAGTGAAATAATATCTTTTGAAGCAACTTGGAGGGAACTTGAGGACATTATACTAAGTGAAGTAACACTGGAACAGAAAAATAAATGCTACATATTCTTGCTTATAAGTGGCAGCTAAACTATGGCTACATAAGGGCACACGGAATGGTATAATGGGCATTGCAGACTCAAAAGGGTAAGGGTGGGAGGAGGTGAGGTATGGAAAATTATCTATGGGGCACAATTTACACTACTCAGGTGATGGATACACCAAACGCCCAGATTTTACCACTACACAATGTATACATCTAACAGAATTCAAGTTGTGCCCCTGAAAACTTAAAATTTTTTAAACATTAATAAATTTACTCTAGATATGATTTGTCTCATTAAATATGTTAATATAGTTAGCCAGCCCTGGGAATATTTGCTCCCAGATCCATCTCTCATTTTCTCCTACTCTGCTCTCCACCTTACAGGATTTGACTCCTGAAGGCTCCAATTCCTAGGCTCACCAACATTTGGCTGCCATTTTGGTTCATAAAGATAGAGCAATTAGAGGTTTTTCTGCTCCTTCTTCTGCATCAGGTGACTTC
The DNA here is from genome assembly GCA_028534055.1 of Eulemur mongoz. Taxonomy (NCBI): domain Eukaryota; kingdom Metazoa; phylum Chordata; class Mammalia; order Primates; family Lemuridae; genus Eulemur; species Eulemur mongoz. The sequence continues at coordinate 9,402,734 of JAPYYL010000031.1, read as the reverse complement.
TCCTTCAGTGGCTACATTGTCCATGGCTCCAGCCACCATCAGATAGTCCCACCATGATTCTTGATCCTGTTTAACCCAATACCTAGGCTTCATTAATGCTACATTCCTGTTTGTCCTTCCCACCTACAGGTGAGATTGTCTTCCTCGTGTGGCTAATTATTGGGTTCTCCCACTCTCCCTCGTTTGGCTTCTCCATCACTTGTGTAATCAGTCCCCTGCATTAAATTCCCTCTGTATTAAATAGAGTTTTCTATTCTCCTAGAAAATCGTTGACTCTTACACATGGCCAGTTATACTGGTTGATCTTCTAGTGTTAAACTTCTTTGCATTCCTGCAATAAGCCCAACTCTGTCAACAGCATTTAAATATGTTTAAAACTGTTCTATAACTAATGACAAAAATAAAACAAAATAAAATTCCTTTGGAACCTGAAATCTCCTCCAAGTGACATTCTATTTCTCTCATCCTTTTCACAGTCTTCCCAAAAATAATTTTACACGCCTCATTTCGGGATAAATATAGAAAATTGAATAGCATAAGTAATGGAATAATATATTCAACTTGTCAAAAATTCAAGTCATACACACAAAGCTATATAACACTAACTGGGCGATACAGCCAAAGTGATACTCAGAGAGAAATAGATAGTCTTAAGTATATTAGACAATAAAAATTTTAAAAACATCTGCAGAATTCAAGAAACTAAAGAATAAATATCATATGAAACTTCAGTTAGTAAAAGGTATGAAATAGTGAAGATAAAAGCAGATGTAATGAAGCAGAGAACAGTAGCGATAACTGACAAAACACAATTCTTTGAAAATACTTACAAAATAGACATTTTTCCAAGTAGCATCAATGACTAAAGAAAAAAAGCATAAACAATGGAAGTTAAAATTGTACAAAACATAGATACAGAAGAGATTTGAATAAGAGAATACTACATATACAGCTGCTAAACCTTGGTCATGCATGCAACAGCTCCCCATTTAACATCTAGCCTGGGACTTGGAGTCATTTTTTACCAGGGTTGCAGCTGGACAAATGTTCTGATGTGGAAGAGAGAGGACATTTCCCCCGGAGCGCTGAATTAAGGAGCCAAGGGCCAAGATGAGGTCTCTCATGAGTGAGAATTGAGGTGTCCACTCACCCCAGAACATAGGAGTCCCAAAGAATCCATCTCTGCCCTGTCAGTCCTGGAATATTCCAGGCAGAGTTGTCAATTCTCGACATTACAGGCGTTGACCTGTATCAGTGAAGTTCTGTCTCAAGGGATTCAGGCTAGTGTAAGTCTTACTCTACTGGGGACACACTTAGATTAGCCCAGGGAGGTGTCATATGCCTCGGTAGGAATCAAGGTGAGGGCCCTGACTGGGAACAAAGGCAGCCCTGGATTCCAGAATGGAAGGGGCCCCAGCACTGTACTACTGGTCAGCTGTGGGAAATCCCATTGCCAGTGTGGACAGAGTCCAAGCTTCTGCCGGCAGTCAAGGTGAGACACTAAAGGAGAACTAGTGGAACCTTAGCCCTTAGGTCAGAGGGGCCCATCCCTGCCTCTTTCATCAGTGATGTCCACCGACTTCTGCCTCAGGGGTTGACAGAGGTGAGGGCCTTGGTGTGAGGTGCAGACTTCAACTTGGTGGAAGGCAGAGGGCCAATGTTCTGTTAGCAGTCAAGGTGAGACACTGAGGGAGGGCTGAGGGGGTCCCCACTACAGGCAGATGGACCCAAATAATTCAGCTCTGTCCCTGCTTTCAGTCCTGGGCCACCCTGGGACAGACTTGTCAGGCTGAGCCCTTCCCGTTTAGAACACAAGGGACTCTGGGAATCATATGTTGATGTGACCCAGGGTCAATTAAGTGCCATAGAGGGAAGACATACCAGTATGGGGCCCCATAGTACATCCTTGTACATGCTGTCAGCCCTGGGATGCCAGGGTACGGGGCGGATGTGACGTCCACCGACATCCGTCTGGGGGGTTCTGAGGTCCTGGTCGACCGTGAGGAGAGGGACAAGCTTCAGTAAGGAGTCATCGTGAGAGGCTTAATGGGGACTGAGGGAGCCCCTTCTCCTAGAGGGTTCCCAAATAATCCAGCCCCACGTCTGCTGTCGACCATGGACCACAGCCCGGCAGACATGTCAGGCTTCAGCCCCGGGAAGCCATGGATGTGGTTCCCAGATGTAACCTCCGCTGACTTCCGCCAGGAGGCTGACTGAGGTGATGGCTGGGTCTGAGGGGCAGGCTTCAGATCAAAAGAAGGGAGAGGGCCTAGGCTCAGTTAGGACTCAAGTTGAGACACTGAGGGTGGATGGGAGAGGCCCCCACCCCATGTAGAGGGTCCCCAAATAATCCAGCTCTGCCGGTACTGTCAGCCCTAGGAAGCCCCAGGTACAAGGCCCATAGGTAAACGCCAAGGAACTTGAGTCTGGAGGGTTGACAGGCTAGGCCTTTAGTCCGAGGGGGAAGACTTCAGATTGGTGGAGGGGAGAAGGCCCATGCTCTATTAGGAGTGAGGTGAGCCAATGAGGTTGGACTGAGGGGGCCCCCACCAGATGTAGGGGGTCCCCAAATAATCAAGCCCCGCCTCTGCTGCACCACACCCCGGCAGACATGTCAGGCTGCACCCCTGTCCCCTAACTTCTTCCTCAGGGGACTCTGGGAGTCAGAGCGTTGGTGTGACCTGGCAGACTAAGGTCCACAGAAGTGGGGATCCAGGCTGGGCCACTTCCCAATAAGGGTCCCCACAGTCCATCCTTGTTTGTGCTGTCAGCCTGTGAATGCCACGGTGTAGGGGGCTAGATGTGACATCCACTGACTTGTGTGTGGGGGGCTGACAGGAGCAAGGCCCTTGGTCTGAGATCCAGACTTAAGGTTGGTGTAGGAGAGAGTGCCCAGGCTCTGTTAGGAATGAGGTCAAATGATGAAGGTGGGCTTAGGAGGCCCCCAATCCAAGTAGAGAGTCCCAAATAATCCAGCTTTGTCCCTGCAGCCAGCCTTAGGCCAGCCTGGGGCAGATATATCAGGCTGAGGCCCTCCACATTACACCTCAGGGGATTCTGGAAGTCAGAGCCTGCTGTGACCTGGGGCTGAGTCAGTGTTGTAGAGGGTGGGGATCCAGACTCTGCCAGGTATCAAGGTCAGGACCCTGAGGGAGGACTGAGGCCTCCCACCACCCATCAACTTCCACCCCCAGTGTCAGCCCTGGGAAGCCTAGGGTGTGGAGTCTAGATGTGACATCTACTGACTTACACCTCAGGGCTTAGGGAGAAGTAAGGGCATTGGTGTGAGTGGAAGGGACACAGGCTGTACCAGGCAGCCAATATGAGAATACAGAGATAAGGATGAGGGGAGGGATTCCTAGACTTCAGAATAGGGGAGAACCCCACAGATGCCTGTCTTTCCGTCAACCCTGGGAGGCCCCGTGCAGGGTGGCTTTGCACGTGCATCTTGACAGCCAGTTCCAGGTCAAAGGATGGGCAAGGGCTTGGTATAGTGACCACGACCTCAGGTGAGCAGAGAGAGATGCCCAGACCCTACTGGGAGACAAGAGGTGGACGGAGACCCAGGATCCCAAGAGAGAAGGGCCCCAACCTTGCCCCTGCTTTCACCCCTGGGAGATCCTGAGCAGGGTGGCCAAATGTGGTACATCCACACTTCTTTATGGGTATGAGGAAGGTGAACACCTTGGTGTGACGGAGGACTAGGGGTACCCCACTCCAGAACAGTGGAGACCTCACAGAAGCACCCTGTCCCCACAGTCAGCCCTGGAATTTCCAGGCAGGGTGGCCAGACCTGGTGCTCCCTCACTACTCCCTGAAGGGGCTGAGACTGCTTACAACTTTGGTCTGAGGGTCGCAGCTCCAGGTTGGCACAGGAAAGAGTCCCATGCCAGCTAGGCATCATCAACGTGAGGACACAGGGGGATGAGTGAGGGACCTGGTACCCCTGATATACAGTGCCCGTCCATCTCCTATGCCAGTTGTTGGCCCTGGGAGTATCCGAGCATGGGTTACCAGAAGTGCTGGCCCCAGACTTATACCTGGGGAGCGTGTCCAGGAGGAGAGGATCTTGTCTTCAGTGGTGCAGCCTCACATCAGCTGAGGGAGGAGTCCCAGTTATTGTCAGAAGTCAAGATAAGTACACTTAGTGAGGACTGAAAGTACTTACACACCCCAGAAAGGAAGGGACCTCACAGAGTCTGGCTTCTCTGTTTTCAGCCCCCCAAGCATACAGTTGAGTCGAGCAAGACATGGCAAGCTCTGGCTCTCACGGCAGTGGGGGCAGGGGCATCCTCAAGAGTTAGAGCTTGGCCTGAGCTCAGATGGACCATGTCAAGTCAGCCAGGGTGGGTCTAGTCCCTGCCACAATTAAAAGTAAATACCCTTAGGGTGGGTTGAGGGAAGCCCCACCCCAGAACAGTGTGATCCAGGCACTGAAGTCATCCCTGAGAAATGCGGGGCCCACTCTCTGCCTCTGCTCTATATCAGGGATGTGAGCTCTTGTTCTGAGAGTTTCTCAGGCCAGCAGAAGGGTGCAGACTACAGCCCTCCATGCAAAAGTTGAGGTCCCTGATTGAGCACGGAGGCGACCATCCACCCCAGAAAGGTGGGGACCACACAGAGTCTGGCCCACTCTCATGACAGCACTGGGGGTACCAGGGATATGCGTGTATCTATAGCATGTGGGCCCCTCACTTTCCCTTACAGGGGCTGCAGGAACCCACAGTGAGACCTTGGTCTGAGGCAGTGTCCTCAGGACACGGAACATAGGAGGCCCAGGACAGGTGAGGTACACACTCTGAATGTGTGCCAGAGGGGACCCAATAATGCCAGCCCCACCTACCCACTATCAGACCTGGAGCCTCACATTCTGCAGTCCAGCGGTGCCTGAGGAGCCACTCCTTTACATGTTCATGTGGTCAGGAGACAGAATGACCAGGAGGAGAGGAGCCCTGGGAGGACCCGGGGCATCACCTAAGGAGAAGGCCTGTAGGTTTCACTTTGTAAAAGCCCCCAGGGTGTCATTCTCACTGAGGCCACTGACATGCTCCCTCTCTTCCCAGGTCTGTGGGTCCCCATCACCCAACTGCTGCCCACACTCCTGATTGCTGACTATGACCAGAGCCATCAAGCCTCGGCACTGCCACCATCACAGGAATCAGCGCCACAGGCTTAAGAAAGGCCTCCTGGAACAAACAGAGGTGCAGGGCCTGGTGGGTGCACAGGCTCCCGGGGGTCAGGAGGAGAGGGCAGCAGCCTCCTCCTCTATTGTGACCCCAGGCAATCTGGAGGAGGTTGCCACTGCAGCACTGGGTCCTCCCCAGAGTTCTCCGGTAGCCTCCTCCACTACCACTGGCCTGACCTCCAATCCAGAGCATCACTGCAATGAGGGATCCAACACAGGAGAAGAGGAGGGGCTAAGCACCTCCCAGAACCTGGCAGACCCTGCGTCCATGCTGCAAGAGGAGCTGGAAGAGAAGAGGTCTGGTTTGGTTGATTTCCTACTCCTCAAGTATTGAATGAAGGAGCTGATCACCGAGGCAGAAATGCTGAATAGTGTCATCAGAGATTACAGAGACCACTTCCCTGAGATCTTCATCAAAGCCTCCCAGTGCATGCAGCTGGTCTTTGGCATCGATGTGAAGGAAGTGGATCCTGCCATCCACTACTATGTCCTTGTCACTGCCCTGGGCCTCACCTACCGAGAGGAGCTGAATGATAGTCAGTGCTTTCCCAAGGCCAGCCTCATGATAACGATCATGGGTGTGATCTTCAAGGAGGGCAGCTGCACTCAGGAAGTGGTCATCTGGGACACACTGGGTGTGATGGGGGTTAGCATTACATGTATGGGGAGCCCCAGAAGCTCATCACCCAGGATTGGGTACAGGAAGGATACCTGCATTACCGGCAGGTCTCCAACAGCGATCCTGCATGTTATGAGTTCCTGTGAGGTCCCAGGCAGATGTTGAAGCTACCAAGAAGAAAGTCCTGGAGTATGTGGCCAGGTTCAATCAGAGAGATCCCAGGGCCTTCCCAATCCTGTATGAAGAGGCTTTCAGAGATGAGGTAGAGAGGGAGTGAGCAGGAGCTGCAGCCAGGGTCAGTGGGGGTGCAGGGCCAGTGCACATCCAGGTCCCATTCCAGCAGCTCCTCCTGCCCCATGAGAAATGAGTCCTTTCTTTACTCTGTGTTCCAAGAGAGCAGTCAGTGTTTAAAGTAGTGGAGGGCAACAGTAGCTTGGAGAAACCACCACTGCATAACCTTTTGTGTCCCTGTTACATATGGGGGTTTTGCGTATTGATCTTTGATTTCCTTTTGGAATTTTCCAGATTTTCTTTGTTTTCATAGAAGATTTAATTAGCTTCAGCATCTAAGTTGGGCAATGATC
>JAPYYL010000031.1:9361933-9395846 GCA_028534055.1 Eulemur mongoz | reverse complement strand
TAATATCTTTTGCAGAAACTTGGAGGAAACTGGAGGGCATTATTCTAAGTGAAGTAACTTTGGAACAGAAAAATAAATACTCCATATTCTTGCTTATAAGTGGGAACTAAACTATGGCTACATAAGGGCACAGAGAGTGGTATAATGCACATTGCAGACTCAAAAGGATAAGAGTGGGAGGAGGTGAGGCATAGAAATGTATCTATGGGGCACAATGTACACTACTCAGGTGATGGGTACACCAAATCCCAGACTTCACCATTATAAAATATATACATCTAACAGAATTCAACTTGTGCCCCTGAAAACTTAAAATTTTTTAAACATTAATAAATTTACTCTAGACATGATTTGTCTCATTCAATCTGTTAATATAGTTATCCAGCCCTGGGAATATTTGCTCCCAGACCCACCTCTCATTTTCTCCTACTCTGCTCTCCACCATATAGGATTTGACTGCTGAAGGCTCCAATTCCTAGGCTCAGCAACGTTTGGCTACCATTTTGGTTCAGAAAGATAGAACGATTAGAGGATTTTCTCCTCCTTCTTCTGCATCAGGTGACTTCTCCTTCAGTGGCTACATTGTCCATGGCTCCAGCCACCATCAGATAGTCCCACCATGATTCTTGATCCTGTTTAACCCAATACCTAGGCTTCATTAATGCTACATTCCTGTGTTTGTTCTTCCCACCTAAAGGTTAGATTGACTTCCTCGTGTTCTAATTATTGGGTTCTCCAACTCTCCCTCATTTGGCTTCTGAATCACTTGTATAATCAGTCCCCTGCATTAAATTCCCTCTGTATTAAATAGAGTTTTCTATTCTTCTAGAAAATACTTTATTCTTCCACATGGCCAGTTATATTGATTGATCTTCCAGTGTTAAACTTCTTTGCATTCCTGCAATAAACCCAACAATGGCAACAACATTTAAATATGTTTAAAATTGTTCTATAACTGATGACCAAAATATAACAAAATAAAATGCATTTGGAACCTGAAATCTCCTCCAAGTGATATTCTATTTCTATAATCCTTTTCACTGTCTTCTCAAAAATAATTTTACACCCCTTGTTTGGGGATAAATATAGAAAATTTAATAGCATAAGTAATAGAATAATATGTTCAACTTGTAAAAAATTCAATTCATACACATAAAGCTATATAACACTAACTGGGTGATACAGCCCAAGTGATACTCAGAAGAAAATAGATAGCTTTAAATATATTAGACAATAAAAATATTTAAAACATCTGCACAATTCAACAAACTAAAGGATAAATACCATATGAAATTTAAGTTAGGAGAAGGTATGAAATAATGAAGATTAAAGCAGGAATAATGAAGCAGATAACAGTAGTGATAACTGACAAAACACAATTCTTTGAAAATACTTACAAAATAGACATTTTTCCAAGTAGGATCAATGACTAAAGAAAACAGCATAAATAATGGAAGTTAAAATTGTACAAAACATAGATACAGAAGAGTTGAATAAGAGAACACTACATATACTTCTGCTCATCCTTCATTACGGATACAACAGCTCCCGATTTAGCATCTAGCCAGGGACTTGGAGTCAGTTTTTACAAGGGTTGCAGCTGGTCAAATGGTCAGACGTGGAAGGGAGAGGAAATTTCCCATGGAGCACTTAATCAAGGAGCCAAGGGTCAAGATGAGGGCTCTCATGAGTGAGAATTGAGGTGTTCTCTCACCACAGAACATAGGAGTCCCAAAGAATCTCTGCCCTGTCAATCCTGGAAGATTCCAGGCACAGTTGTCAATTCTCAACAATACAGGCATTGACCTGTATCAGTGAAGTTCTGCTTTAAGGGATTCGGGGCAGTGTAAGCCTTAGTCTACTGGGGACATACTCAGATTAGCCCAGGGAGATGTCACGTGCCTCGGTAGGAATCGAGGTGAGGGCCCTGACCAGGAACCAAGGCAGCCCTGGACTCCAGAATGGAAGGGGCCCCAGCACTGTACTACTGATCAGATGTGGGAGATCCCATTGCCAGTGTGGACGGAGTCTGAGGTTCTGCTCTCAGTCAAGGTGAGACACTGAACTAGGACTAGTGGAACCTTAGCCCCTAGGACAGAAGGGCCCCATCCCTGCCTCTGCCATCAGTTATGTTGACCAACTTCTGCCTCAGGGGTTGACAGAGGTCAAGGCCTTGGTGTGAGGTGCAGACTTCAACTTGGTGGAGAGCAGAGAGCCAAGGCTCTGTTAGCACTCAAAGTGAGACACCGAGGGATGTCTGAGGAGGTCCCCACTACAGGTAGAGGGACCCAAATAATCCAGGTCTGCCCCTTTTGTCTACCCTGGGCCACCCTGGGACAGAATTGTCAGGCTGAGCCCTTCCCGTTTGGAACACAAGGGACTCTGGGAGTCATATGTTGATGTGACCCAGGGTCAATTAAGGACCATAGAGGACAGAAATCCAGCTTTTACTGCATCCCAGTATGGGGCCCCACAGTCCATCCTTGTCCGTGCTGTCAGCCCCGGGACGCCCAGTATGGGGCAGATGTGATGGCCACCGTCATCCGTCTGGGTAGCTGACAGAGGCGAGGGCCTTCATTTGAGGTCCGTACTTCTGGTTGACTGTGAGGAGAAGGCCCAGGTTCTGTGATGAATCAAGGTCAGACGCTGAGGGGAGACTTAAGTGGCCCTATTCTGGTAGAGGGTCTCTAAATAATCCAGCTCTGCCTCTCCTGTGTGCTTGCGGAAGTATGGGGAAGCCCGGGTGTAGGCCACCGGCTGTGATGGCCACCGACGTCCATCTGGGCGCTGACATAGGTGAGGACATTTGTGAGGGGCAGACTTCAGATCGGCGGAAGTGAGAGGGCCCAGGCTCTGTTAGGAGTGAGATGAGATGCTGAGGGTGGAGTGAGAGGGCCCCACCCCATGTAGTGGGTCCCCAAATAATCCAGTCGTGCCTCTGCTGTCGGCCATGGACCAAGTGCCGCCAGACATGTCAGGCTGCACCCCTCCCCTCCCCAACTTCTTCCTCAGGGGACTCTGGGAGTCAGAGCATTGGTGTGACCTGGCAGATTAAGGTCCTTATAGGCGGGGATCCAGATGCACCACTCCCCAAGAGGGGGACCCACAGTGCATCTTTGTCCCTGCTTCAGCCCCGGGAAGCCATGGATGTGGGGCCAGGATGTAACGTCCACTGACTTCTGCCAGGGGGCTGACTGAAGTGATGGCCTTGGTCTGAGGGGCAGGCTTCAGTTCAGCAGAAGGGAGAGGGCCCAGGCTCAGTTAGGACTCAAGGTGAGACACTGAGGGTGGATGGAAGAGGCCCCCACCGCACATAGAGGGTCCCCAAATAATCCAGTTGTGCCCATACTCTCAGCCCTAGGAAGCCCCGGGTACAGGGCCCAGAGGTAAACACCAACCGACTTGCGTCTGGAGGGCTGACAGGCGAGGCCCTTATTCTGAGGGGGCAGACTTCAGATCGGCGGAGGGGAGAAGGCCCAGGCTCTGTTAGGAGTGAGGTGAGCCAATGAGGTTGGAATAAGGGCGCCCTCTCCCCACGTAGAGGGTACACAAATAATTAAGCCCCACCTCTGCTGTCGGCCATGGACCTCGCCCCGCAGACATGTCAGGCTGCACCCCTATCCCCCAACTTCTTCCTCAGGGGACTCTGAGAGTCAGAGCGTTGGTATGACCTGACAGACTAAGGTCCATAAAGGCGGGGATCCAGGGTGCACCACTTCCCGATAAGGGGCCCCACATTCCATCCTTGTTCCTGATGTCAGCCTGCGAAAGCCCCGGTGTAGGGAGCCAGATGTGACATCCATTGACTTGAGTCTGGGGAGCTGACAGAGTTGAGGCCCTTGTTCTGAGATCCAGACTTAAGGTCAGTGTAGGGGAGAGCACCCAGGCTCTGTTAGGAATGAGGTCAGATGATGAGGGTGGGCTGAGGAGCCCCCCACTCCAAGTAGAGGGTCCCAAATAATCCAACTTTGTCCCTGCTGCCAGCCTTAGGCCAGCCTGGGGCAGAATAGCCGGGCTGAGGCCCTCCCCCTTACACCTAAGTGGACTCTGGAGGTCAGAGCCTGCTGTGACCTGGGACTGAGTCAGGGCTGTAGAGGGTAGGGATCCAGGCTCTGCCAGGCTTCAAGGTCAAGTACCCTCACGGAGGACTGAGGCTTCCCACTGCCCATGTCCTTCCACCCCCAGTGTCAGCGCTGGGAATCCTCGGGTGTGGGGTCCAGATGTGATGTCCACTGACTTACGCCTCAGGGCTTAGAGAGAAGTAACAGCATTGGTGTGAGGGGAAGGGATGCAGATTGTACCAGGCAGCCAAAATGAGAACACAGAGATGAGGAGGAGGGGAGGGAGCCTTAGACTTCAGGATAGGGGAGAACCCCACAGATGCCTGTCCTTCTGTCAACCCTGGGATGCCCCGTGCAGTGTGTCCTGGCATGTGCATCTTGACAGCCACCTCCAGGTCTAAGGGAAGGCAGGGGCTTGGTATAGTGAGCATGGCCTCAGGTGAGCAGAGGGAGATGCCTGACCCTGCTGGGAGAAAAGAGGTGGATGGAGACCCAGGATCCCAGGAGAGAGGGGCCCCAACCTTGACCCTGCTTTCATCCCTAGGAGACCATGGGCAGGGTGGCCACATGTGGTACATCCACACTTTACAGCCATGAGGAAGGTGAACACCTTGGTGTGAGGGAGGTCTAGGGGTACCCCACTCCAGAACAATGGAGGCCTCACAGAAACACCCTGTCCCCACAGTCAGCCCTGGAAGCTCCAGGCAGGGTGGCCAGACCTGGTGCTCCCTCACTACTCCCTGAAGGGTCTGAGACTGCTTACAACTTTGCTCTGAGGGTCGCAGCTTGAGGATGGCACAGGAAAGAGTCCCAGGCCTGCTAGGCATCATCAAGGTAAGGACACAGGTGGATGAGTGAGGGGACCTGGTACCCCTAATAGAGAGAGCCCGTCCAACCCCTATGCCAGTTGTTGGCTCTGGGAGGACCCAAGCATGTGTGACCACATGTGCTGGCCCCATACTTCTACTTGGGGAGCGTGTCAGGGAGGAGAGGACCTTGTTCTGAGCGGTTCACCCTCACATCAGCTGAGGGAGGAGTCCCAGGTTTTGTCAGAAGTCAAGATAAGTACCCTTAGTGAGGACTGAAATTACTTACTCACCCCAGAAGAGAAGGGACCCCACAGACTATGGCTTCTCTGTTTTCAGCCTCCCAAGGATACAGGTGGGAGCAGAAAGATATGGCAAGCTCTGGCTCTCATGGCAGCAGGGTGAGGGGAATCCTCAGGAGTTAGAGCTTGGCCTGAACTCAGATGGACCATGTCAAGTCAGTAGGGGTGGGTCGAGGCCCTGCCAGGATTAAAAGTAAATAACCTTAGGGTGGGTTGAGGGAACCCGCATCCCAGAACAGTCTGACCCAGGCCCTGCAGTCATGCCTGGGAGATTGCTGGGCCCACTCACTGCCTTCTTCTCTGTATCAGGGATGTCAGCTCTTGTTTTGAGAGTTTCTCAGGCCAACAGAAGGGTGGGATCTAAGGCCCTCCATTCAAAAGTTGAGGGCCCTGAGTGAGCACAGAGGTGACCATCCACCTCAGAATGTTGGGGACCTCACAGAGCCTGGCCCACTCTCTTCACAGCACTGGGGGTACCAGGGATATGCATATAACTGCAGCATGAGGGCCCTTCACTTCCACTTACAGGGGCTCCAGGAACCCACGGTGAGACCTTGGTCTGAGGCAGTGTCCTCAGGGCACGGAGCAGAGGAGGCCCAGGCCGTGCCAGGAGTCAAGGTGAGGTACACACTCTGAATGTGTGCCAAGGGCCCTGCCCTTTCCAGGACAGAGGGGACCCTACAATGCTTGGCCCCACCCACCCACTGTCAGCCCTGTGGCCTCATGCTCTGCAGGCCATTGTCCCTGAGGACCCATCTCAGTTCCTCATTCAGGTGCTTAAAGGACAGGCTGACCAGGAGGACAGGAGCCCTAGGAGGAGAAGGCCTGTAAGACACCCTTTGTTAGAGCCCCCCAGGGTATGTTTCTCACTGAGTCCACTGACATCCTTCCTCTCTCCCCAGACCTGTGGCTTCCAATCATCCAGCTTCTGCCCACACTCCTACTTGCTACCCAGACCAGGGCCATCATGTCTCATTGCTACTGTCAGATATATCAGCGCTGTAGGCATGTAAAAGGCCTTCAGGCCCAGAGAAATGCACTGGGCCTGGTGGATGCACAGGCTCTGGTAGATCAGGAGGAGGATGCCACATCTTTCTCTCTCTCCTGTTTCAACTCCTCCTTTTCCCCTGCCTCCCATTATTGTCTGATCCTGGTCACCAAAAAGGAGGTTTCTGCTGCTAGGATGCTGAGCCCTTCCCAGGGTCCTCAGAGAGCCTGTTCCTTCCCAATTTCCATCAAAGCTACTGCATCAATCAAATCAGATCAGGGCTCCATCAGGCAAGAAGACGGAGGTCCAAGCACCTTGCAGGCCCAGTCAGATGCCAAGTCCTTGATTACAGATGCCATAAATGACAAGGTGGCTCATTTGGTTCTTTTTCTGCTCCTTAAGTATCGAACCAAGGAGCCAATACCAAAGACAGAAATTCTGAATAGTGTCATCAAAGATTACGAAGATCACTTCCCTGTGATCTTCAGTGAAGCCTCTAAGTGCATGCAACTGGTCTTTGGCATTGATGTGAAGAAAGTGGACTCTGCTGGCCACTTCTATGTCCTTGTCATTGCCTTGGGCCTCACCTACGATGGGATGCTGAATGATTTCCAGAGCATGCCCAAGGTCAGCCTCCTGATAAATATCCTGGGTGTGATCTTCCTGGAGGGCGACTGTGCCCTGGAGAAGGTCATCTGGGAAATGCTGGGTGTCATGGGGGTGCATGCTGGGAGGGAGCATTTCATCTAAGGGGAGCCCCAGAAGCTCATCACCCATGATTGGGTGCAAGAAAAGTACCTGGAGTACCGACAGGTGCCTGGCAGTGATCCTGCATGCTACAAGTTCCTGTGGGGTCTGAGGGCTCACGCTGAAACCAGCAAGATGAATATCCTGGAGTTTTTGGCCAAGACCAATGATGCCATGTCCAAAGCCTTTCTTATCTGGTATGAGGAGGCTGTGAGAGATGAGGAAAAGGGCAGCCAAGCGAGAGTTGTAGTCAGAGACAATTGGAGTGCCAGGGCCAGTGCACGTTCCAGGGCCACAACCAGCAGCCTCTGCCCCAAGCGAAGTCTGAGAAAGATTCTTGACTCTTTTTTTGGAGAGAGTAGTCACTATTCTGAGCAGTGGAGAGGCAGGGTGGGGCTTGGAGTACAATATCTTTGTGTATAACATCTTGAATGTATGACATTGCTGTGTTGGTGTTCAATATGGGTGACTTGGAAATTATTTTTTTTCTTTTTGGTGTTTTTGAAATATTCTTTATAATGGAAGGTTTAATTAACTTCAAGTTCTAGGTTTACAAATGGCACTGCTCACAAACACATTGCTGCTTATCCAGTTTAAAAGTTTTCCTATTATATAATACAAATTAGGAAATCTTCCATTTTATTTTGTGATCTGGGACAAGATAACATGGCATTGAAATAAAAGCTTCCTTGGAAATGTGAAACAAGTCAGGAGTAAAATAGATGGGATCAAGAAATAAGAAAAAAAAAAACAACTAAGAGATAGTTAATTCTTACCTTCCCTTATCTTTTTAGTATGTCATTCTGTAAAATTAAAAGATATATACTTGACTATGCTTGTCTTATTCAAGATTGTAGGAGAAATTAAATCTCAATAATTAATACCCCCTGCTCACTGGCTCATTTCTTCCTCTAACATTCACTAAGCATCTGCTCTTTGTTTTTTTTTGTTTTTTCTTTTTTACTTTTTTATTTTTAATTATGATGGGTACATAAAGGTTATATATATTTATAGGGTACATGTGATAATATTTTGATACAGGCATACAATGTAAATTAATCAAATTACAGTAATTGAGGTATCCACGACCTGAGGCATTTATCATTTCTTTGTGTTAGGAACATTCCAATTCCACTCTTTGTGCCCTAACTTATTGTTGATTATAGTCACTTTGTTGTGCTATCAAATATTTATTGTTCATTCTATCTAACTAAATTTTTATAGCCATTAACCATTCCTACTTTATTCCCCACCTGCCTTGGATACCCTTCTCAGCCTCTGGTAACTGCTCTTTGGAAGGTCCTGGGTTGCTGGAATTACTAGGATAAGCCAGACCCTTTCTCCCCACCAATAGGATGGTAGAAATCAGGAGCTACAGCTACATAAAAAGGTGGTGAGATGTCCTCCTAAGTCCTAAAGAACAAGTGACAGAAGGGTTGAAGGGAGGTGCTTCTGCTGAGAGCAGTGGGATGTGAGTGCCCTGAGCCAGGGTGGTTTGGGGCTTGGGGAAACTGCAGTTCCTTCGGTGGGAGTTGGTTGTAAAGAAGCTGGGTGGTGACAGGGTCAGACTCTCAGACCATGTGATGCGTGACTTAGGGCCGAGAGCAAAGCCTGGAAGGAAGAATTGCCCCGAGCAGTTCCTTTTGGATGGGAGCAAAGCAGAGAGGAATCTCCAGCTGGGGCGGGTGTGGAAGGTGTCCTGTGCTCTTGTCCCACTGTGGCTGAGCACAGTGCAAGAAGGAGGTGATTGATATCCATGATCTGCAGGGATTTCCATGAACATATAGTGATATTTCTTTGAAGTGATGCCCTGAAGCTTCTAAACTGCCACACTTGTACCTGGCCAGGGAGAGCCAGAGCAAACTCCTTTAGAATATTTTACTTAGGTCACCTTTAGTGTAATTTGGACAACTCTTAGCAAGGGCTAAATTTGGGTAGGTGTGAAATGAGTGAAAATCATGGTTTGGAAATAAAAGAAGCTGAGAGGGAGGGAAAGAAAGGAATTTGAGCTGCATCCAGCTGGGGAAAACTCCTCCACACTCAGATTAAATAATAGATTCTCTAGGAGTGAAACTTCACTGAGTTTTATTTACAAAGCAACATTTTTTATTTATTTGATATTCTGTGTCATCTTGCATTGTGTATTCTCAGATCTGAAAAAGAAAAACACAATTTCCAGAGCAGAGGGTGGTAGGGTTTGAGAGTAAAATAATATTATTATAGAGATAACTGTCCATCATTAAAGATCCAGCGTATTCCAGGCTCTGGGCCAGGCGCTGTACATACGTTGCACACATTCTAACAGTCCTACTGGACAGGGCTATCAAACTCTGCAGGTGAAGAACCCCATGTTCACAAGGCTTGGTCAAGTCCCAGGATCACATGGCTAGTAAGTGAAGAGGCTCAGACTACACGTCTGGTCTGAATTCTACAGAGCCCTTGCTGTTCCCACTCCACCAGCCTGAGGCTGAACCCCTGGCTCCACTTCATTTCTCTTCTCAGCACTACGTCATGTCCCTCAGGTGCAAAAAGAGGGACCCTGAAGCCAACGTACTGAAGAAAAGTCTAAAGGATGTAACAATGTGAATCAAACTCCACTGGGAATTGTCTGGGATTAGCTCCTTGGGAGCTGACTCTTCCCAGGTGTGAGCATTTCTATCTAGTCCCACATTACAATGTGCATCCCCAGGTGGCCCCCATGTGTGCCTTCCAACTCTGGAACCTAGCCTGCTGAACATCTTGTCACCGGTCCCCATGGAACAGCCTAGAATCACCTGCTTTTCTCCTGACAAAGAGCATTTCTTCTCCTTTCAGAAGTCCTCTGGCTGTCCCAGCCCTCATTCAGGAAACCCTATGATATCAACAACCCTTTTGACATGAAAATTCACACAGTGACAATGCCTTTTAGATACCTAGTTACCTGTCTGATTATCTTCAATACACTGTGTTTTTCAAATGGGCTGTGAGTAGAGTCTGATTTGACATATTATCTATTTGTTCCTGGGATATAACCTTGAAGTTAGAGGGGTTTAAAACCACCCTAATATTTGAAATCAGACTTTAACAGGGTGCCTTATTTGGAACTCACTTATGAACACATACATAGATGAATGGTCAAAAACCAAAGCCCCCTCATGAGTATTAGATGAGGAAAGACTTTGGAAATCACTATGAAACAAACATCTATTGAGACTGAATTCCTAAATGTCTCAAGTCCCCCAGGAGGTCAAAAATGATTCCTTGGAAGACATGTCAGCTTTGATGAAAAAAGAATAACTAGGCAGCCCTCCACTGCCTCCTTGTCTGACACCTGCGCCACAGGGATAGACTGGCTTTCAGCTCTCCTCATGGCACTTGTACAGGTGTTCAGGCAAGTTTAGTCAAGTGGAGGGTAGGAGAGACACAGGTTAGGATTTTTCCCCAGTATCCAATGGAATGGGAAATCCTCAGCCTCCTGAGATTATAAAGGTTGTTGCAAAGGGAAGTACAGAAAAATGCTATTGCTAAACCTACAAAATCATTTCAAAATTGCACATCATCCTGTAATTGAAAGCACCTGTCACATAGTAGATGTTTGAAACTTTGGAGAACTTAAAGGCAAATTTGTCCTTCTCAGAAATTTATCCTAGAAATGAGAAATATTGTGTCACAAAAAGTAATAATCGTTGCTTTTTGTTGAGTGCCTCCTATGTAACAGTTGATAGGAGAGACTATAGTACTCATCCACATTTTGTCTTTCTCTCCTTCTTGGACACATAGGAATAGTATGGCCCTTTTGTAGTGAGAAAGGGTCATGTGACTACCATTTTTCCCTGAACAATGAACAGAAGCATTGTTTGTGCCATTAAGATGTTTAAGAGCCAGTACTCCATTTCCATGCTTTCTCCCTCCATTTAACAGCAAGCAAGATGACTCCACGAGAGATGGGAGAATCACAAGAAGGAAGCAGTCTAGACCCCTGGGTCAGCTGAAGTCAGAGAGCCCTTGCCAAACTGCATCAGAATTTATGTGCACATAAAATAAATTTTTTTTGTGCTAAGCCATGCCATTACAGGTTTTATCTGTTGCATCAGTTAGTAATTTTAACTGCTATTCTAACTATTTCTGTGATTAGGTCTAACTATTTCTGTGGTTAGGTCTACATAAACATTTTGATTAAAAAGTTAGTACTGTGCATATTCTTATTGCAAAAGATTCTAAAAATATAGGTTTTAATAATTCACAATTTTCACCTTTACAAAGTTCCTTCAAAGTTCAGCCCCTTCATCAGATGGCATCACAATTAACAATCTGGTGTGTATTATTTTAAAGCTGACTCTAGGATTTTCATTGATAGATATACTATAAAAGTATATTGTTTTTATTGAATATACCTGAATAATGATGTACATGTTGATCTGTCTCTAGCCTTTGTCACTTCATAAAGTGGATACAGTATCATTTCATGACAGTGCATAAAGATCTACATCACTTTTGAAAGTACTTTTTAGAATTCTACCATAGGTATATATACACCATAATTAATTAAACTATTTCTTCTTATGACACATACATTGTTTCCCGTTTGCTGTTTGATGAATAGAATGAAATCAACATCTTTATATATGAACTTTTGGGCAAACATGAATATTTTATTGTAAGAAAGACATTAACATCGACTTTGGGTTAAAATGAAACGAGTGTAAATAGTTTAACATTTTATAAATATTTCTAAGATTTTATTCCAAAAATGCTGTACCAATTCACATTCTCGTAAAAATCATAAATGATTTAAAATTTTCAAATGCCAAGATACCTTTTCTTTTAGAGAACGAAAGATTTGGTCAGAGTGACCAGGATCCAGGGAAGGAGAGCATACAGGACACCTCAGCGAGTGAGGGGTGATGGGAGATCCCTAGGACAGCGGTGGCCAGAGTCCAGGAGAGAGACCACGTGCAAAGCCACGGCCTCAGAGCCCCAGGCAGGCTGGCACTCAGAGCTCTGCCTCCAGAGCTCAGCCAAGTGGGGAAGGACAAGAGGGAGGGAAGGGGCAGGGAGGAGGGAGGACAGGACAAAGCCCATGAATTGCCTTGGGAATTCGGGGGCCCATTGTTCATCCCCAGCTGGAAGCTGCTGTGTGATCTGTGTGGGCAGGTCTGTTGGGTGGATGCAGGCATCCCAGGCTCCTTAGGAGCCCCCAGCTCTGTCGGAAAGAGTGTAGCTGGCACCCTGGATCATTCTGAGTGAGTCTCCCGAAGTCCCTTGACCCCTATAGTGGCCCAGTGCACCCTGGCCAGGGTCCCAGGCTGGCAGCTGTCTTGAAGCCTGTGGGAGCCGGGTTTTCATTTCCTGTGTAACCTGGGCCCCCTCAAACTCCACTGTGTGGGTGGGTGGGTTGGCAACTGATACCGACAGGTGAGACAGCTCTGGAAGAGCACTGTGTGGGGGAAGGCAGCAGTGCAGCTGCTTGCAGGTGAAACTGGAGGAAGAACGCCTTGGGGTTAGTCACCCCAGACTCTGCCAATGAGGGGCTGGATGTGGACATGCCGTGACAAAGGAGGTGGCATCCTTCCTTGTCACACTGATGGGGAAGCGTGGGGCCCAGTGCAGGAAGAATCAGGCCCCATCCTATTGGCAGCATCCACACCTCCAAGACAGTAACTGGGCCTGGGGAGGAGACGTCCATGATGGCACTCTCAGGGACAGTCCAGGGGAATTCTGAAGACAGATGAGCAGTTGTGGCACTCGCCTTCCATGAAGGCAGAAGGCCCAGGTCGGGCGCAGGCTCCACACTTTGAATTGGACAATGGGACCCTCAGGTATTTTGATCCATCCATTCCTTCCTTCACTCATTCATCCAGCAAAGCCTTATTGAACATCTATTGAGGAAAAACAAGTAAACAAAAGAAGGGACCAGTTACTTAATTCTGTCTGATGTGGGGAGGGTGGTGAGGCGGAGACACAGGTGAGAGTTTTAGGAAGTCGGGATCTGTGAAATGATGGCGAGAATCTTTCTTGATCTGATGTTTGGGACTACTGCATAGCTGGAAGCCGCTCCCCTTAGCTGAAGGTGAGGAAGAAGGAGGAACTGTTGGTCGTGTTGGGATGAGGAAGAGTGGGGAGGATGATGCCTATGGGGACTGTGCAGTTGGCGAGGTGTTCTAGCCCATCTGGGTGGAGGTGTCCACTGGGCAGTAGGAAAACACCCTACTGTCTGTCTGAACAGGGGCCACAGCTATAGCTGAGGTTTAGCTCCATAAACAGGGGTTTCTTCAGGCCATGGGTTTAGGTTAAGAAGAGTGATGTGTAGATAGTGGCCTACATGCTTTCAATAGTCTGTCTTCTCCACAGAAATAGAAGCAAGAATAGCAGGGAGGAGGGGAGCTGCTGGTGTAAGTCCTGGAGTCTGCAGGTATGAAAACCCAGAGATGAGTGATCTGGGAACAAGTGAAGATGGATATCCTAGCTCAGAAATTGAGAGAATTCACCCTCCTTCCACTTCTTTTATTCTGTGGAGGCTCTCAGTGGCTGCCACATTGGTGAGGGCAATCTTCCTTACTCAGTCTACTAAATGAAATGCCAACCTCCTTCAAAATCACCCTCACAGACACATTCACACAAAATGTTTGACCAGCTATCTGAGCCCAGCCAAGTCGGAACATAAAATTAACCACCAGTCAAACCCATCTCTACTTGGCACCCATACACAGCTGATTAGACCATACCTAAGGTCCAAATAAAGACAATAACAAGGTCGTGATTCTGCCTAACTTAATACAACTGTGGTGCACACAAACAGAAATATACTAATTGTTTCCCCAGAAGAGGAGATAAGTTCCTTCAATGAGGTTTTTCTTGTGCTGATATCCCATAACTTAAATAATATTACATAAAATCAACAATACTTAAATACTGATATGAAGTCAACACATGTATGTTACATGATAATGGAGTAAAGGAGGAAAGGAAATAAAGGTGTTTTCTATATGTATATGTATATGTATATGTATATGTGTAGACACACAAATAACTATATTTGTGAAAAATAACAGGGTAATGGCCTTTTGAAGTCATAGTTAACAGCACCAAGTAGGTGACAATGATTTGCAAGGCTGCAGTTCTCTAGAAGGCTGTATATGCTCTGAATCAGAATCCAATATATGGTGCGGTTTCTGTCATAGACAGGATTCAAAGGTCCAGGAATTAAACGGTGGAAATGGGTGTGGCACCACTCACCTTATCCCTAGTGACCTACAGCAAAAAGTTTTGCTTCCTGTTCTCACAACAACCTTACACTCTTCTGGCCTAGAAGTCTTAGTTCCAGGTGGAGGAATGCTTCCTCCAGGAGACACAACAGTGATTCCACTCAACTGAAAGTGAAGACTGCCACCAGTCACTTTGGGCTCTTCATGCCTCTGACTCAACAGGCTAAGAGTTGCTGTGTTGGCTGGGGTGACTGATCTGGACTAGCACGGGGAAACAGGACTGCTGCTCCACTATGGAAGCAAAATTGATAAGATAGACATTATTAAAATTAAAAACTTCTGCTCTGTGAAAGATGCTGTCAACAGAATGAAAAGACAAGCCATGGACTGGGAGAAAATAATTGCAAAATACATAACTTATCCAGGACTTGTATCCAAAATATATGGAGAACTCTTGTAGCTCAACA
Organism: Eulemur mongoz; assembly: GCA_028534055.1. Classification (NCBI taxonomy): domain Eukaryota; kingdom Metazoa; phylum Chordata; class Mammalia; order Primates; family Lemuridae; genus Eulemur; species Eulemur mongoz. Next base: position 9,381,291 of record JAPYYL010000031.1, on the reverse strand, counting down.
CTAAGAAAACAAATGACCAGTTTAGAAATAGGCAAGAGATCTGAAAAGACAACTTGTCAAAGAAGATATAGAGATGGTAAGGAAGCACATGAAAAGATGTTCAACATCATTTGTCATTAGGCATTTACAAGTTTACACAACAATGAACTATCACTACACCCATACAGTGCCTGAAATGGAAAACACTAACAGTAACAATTGCTGGTGAGGATACTGAGCAATAGGAATTTCCATTAATTGTTGGTAGGAATGCAAAATGGTACGCCAGTTTACAAGACTGTTTCGCAGTTTCTTACAATGCTAACCATGGCCTTACTATACGATGCAGCAACCACACACCTAGATATTCACTCTATGTATTTGAAAATTTACCTTTATACAAAAACCTTCACACAAATGACTATAGCAGCTTTATTCATCTTAAAGTTGGAAGCAACCAAGATATCCCATGATATTCAATAGGTGAATGGATAAACAAACTGTGGTACATCCATACCACAAAATAAAAACAGCATTCAGCAATTTTTTAAAAATGAGCTATGAAGCCAAGAAAAAAAGAGAGAAATTTTAAACCTAGGTTGCTAAGTGAAAGAAGCTAGTTTGAAAAGTCTACACCCTATATGATTCCACTTATATGACATTTTAGAAAAGGCAAAACTATAGCTATAATAAAAAGTTCAGTAGAGTTAGGGATTCAGGGAGAAGGGGTAGGAGTGAATAGACAGAGCACAAGAAGGTCATCAGGGCAGTTAATCTATTGTTGGTGATACTGGAATGGTGGATGAATGCCATTATATATTTTTCCAAAACCATGGAACTGTGCAACACAAAACGTGAACCTTAACATAACCAATACACTTTAGTTAATAATAATTTATCAATATTGGTTCCCTAATTGTAGGAAATTTACCACACTAACATAAGAAGTTAATGATAAGGAAAACTATATGGGAGAATGAAGGTATTGTGAATTCTCAGTATTGTCTGCTCAGTTTTCTATAAATAAAAACTGTTCTAAAAATTAAAGCCTATTAATTAAAAATACTAGACATGCAACTAACATAGTACTCAATTTTCACATTTGGGCTTTTGTCCCAGACAAATGAAAATGTGTGATCACAATGAAATCTGTACTTAAATGTTCATAGCAGTTTCATTCATGATAGCCAAACACTGAAAACAGCCCAAATGACCTTCAATGGGTGATTGTTAAACAAACCATGGTAGATCAATGCATAGAATACTATTATACTTAGCAATAAAGAGGAAGAAACTATTGATATATGCAACCCCTCCAGAGAATTCTGTCTTTGTTCATTCAGGCAGCTATAATGCAATAAATTCCTTTAGACTGGGTAATTTATAAACAATAGAAAATTATTTTCTCATGGTTCTAGAGGCTGGGAAGTCCAAGATCAAGGTGCTAACAGATTTGATATCTGGTGAAGGCTCTCTGCTTCATAGATGGTGCTTCCTGTTATGTTCTCACATGGCAGCAGGGGCAAGCTGCTCCTTCTCACCTCTTTTATAAGATCACTAATCCCATTCATGTTGGCTCCACCCAATGACTCAACCATCTCCTAAAGGTCCTACCTTTTCATAGTATCACACTGTCAATTAAGTTTCAACATATGAATTTTTGGGTGGATACATTCAGACCATAGTTTATGCTAAATGCAAAAAGTTTACACACCATATGATTCCATTTATATATTATTCTTGACATAGAAAAATTATGAATATAGAAGATAGATTAGTGGCTTCCAGGAGTTAAGGGGAAGAGAGTGGGTGTGAAACGGAAGTGGATATCTCTATAAAAGGGTAACATGAGGAAACTATGTGGTGATGAAAGTGTTTAGTGTCTTGATGGTATCAATGTCGCTATCCAAGTTGTGATATTGTACTATGTTATTGAAAGATGTTACTATTAGGAGAAGCTGGCTAAAGAATATGCAATATCTCCACGTTATTCCTCACAAGTGAATTAACAATTATCTCAAAGATATTAATATTTAACAATTGCCTGCAAGTTGTTGACTGCATTAGAGGCTGACCATGCCCACTGCCCTTGTCCCATCATTGTTAGGCAACTGCTCAACCTCAAGTTTTCTTAACAAGAAAGTGCATAAACAGGGTTATATTCATGGTGTCCAAACACCATCATTTTCGTGATTGGAGAGTTGTCAATGACTTTTCATTGACATAAGAAGAATTGATTGGTCCTTCATAGAGCCTTTAGTAGCTTACAGCATAGGCTATATATCACTCAGAGTTCTCCAGAGAAACATAATCAATAGGATGTGTATGTGTGTGCATGAGTGTGTGAGTGTGCATAGTACCTCTCTATTTTTTCCTCTGTCTCTCCGTGTGTGCATGTATATATGTACACATACATACATATATATATGCGCACTCTCTATTGCTCTCCCAGAGGCAGAGAGACAGAGACAGACAGAGAGAGAGAGATGTAATTTAAAGAACTGGCTTACAAGATGGAGGGTATTTTGAAGTCTGAAATTTCAGGGAAGCAAGCAGATTGAAAATTCCAGCAAGAGTCAATGTTGCAGTTTTGAGTCCTAAGGCAGTCTGGAGCAGAATGCCTTCCTCTTTCGGGGATTTTGATCTTTACTCTTAAGGCCTTCAACTGATTGGATGAGGCCCACTCACATTATAGAGGGCGATCTGCTTTACTCACAATCTACTGATTTGAATGTTAATCACATTTAAAAAATATCTTCACAGCAACATCTCGACAGGTGTTTGACCACACATCTGTGTACCATAACCTAGCCATAGTAACAAACACCACTATGAGATGGATTGGTGTCCTGAAGGCTATTACTTTGTGTACATTTTTGGGAGGAGGTATTTGTGCCCCACACACATCACACTTCTCCATTTTCTGCTTTTTGGTTCCCTTACACACACACGTACACACACACACTCACACAAATAATAAGTCTTTTTGCCTTGTCAGTGGGTGAAAGTGTTAAGGAGGAAATTTGGTCCAGGGATCAGCCCTGCGCGTGGCTCTCCATGGACCAGCTGGTCTGACCCCAACCTCGCAGGATCCTCACCCTCCCTTCCCACACACCCGCCTCTTCCCTCCTTTCTCCCTCCTCACCATCACAGAATAGTCAGGGACATATACGCCATTTCACAGATGGTTGATTTTATTGTCATCGCTACAATATATCCCATTGGTGAAAAATTCCTCATTGACATGGTTGGCCATGTCCCCGCAGCCAGACCTGCAGAGACTTTGCAGATAGTTCTGAGGTCACTGGCCTCACTCTAAATTTACTGGCTGCTGAAGGTGATGCTTGAGGTGGTGGAGCTCTCTCCTCTCTCTGGAGACTGTTCTGGCTCATTTTGACTGACTTCCTCATTCAGCTTGTGACAAGGGTCATATGGCGTTGGCCCTGTCTCCTCTTTGGGTTGAATTGAAAGGGTGGTCAGTTTTGGAGACGCTTTTTTCCTCAAAGTGCCTTGAACAGGTCCTTTTGCCTTCCTGGTTACCTTGGGTACCTGCCAGGACAATAGGGATATCACAGAAGGGCATTGGTTTGGGGGAAGAGGATGGAGGTGGGGTGACAGCATGGGAAGGTGTGCGGCCTGAGGGGGGTTTGTGTTGGGCAAGAGCAGGGGGAGAGTGGGGAGCAGGACTTCTGGGAAAAGTGAGGAGGAGCTTGGGTGGGTCACTCACCTTGAAGCTGCCTCTGGACCTGGGTTGATGAGCGGCCTTTTTGTTCTTCCCCACTTTGACATTGACAGGGGGTTGTTAAATGATGGTGCCAGAGGCTTGTGATTACCCAGTCATCTTCACCATGTCAGTGCTTCCCAGCAGTCTACCTGGCTGCCTAACCTCCCTATATATACCCTCCCCAGGAGAAGGTGTGGACATGGCCCTAAGCTTTGTGTGGTCACCAAGCCACCCCCAGCCAATGGGAGCCCTAGGGGACCTTAGAGGTCACAAAGAACCACACTAACCTCACGGGGTTGGCTTAGGGGTGGACAAATATGCTGGGAAGGCCGAGACGCAGCTTAGACATCACAAAGCACCATCCTGACACAATCCCATCGCCTGGGGGGGGAGGGTGTCAAGATGCAACTTATATTTCTCTCAATGCACCATCCTGACACTCCAGGAGAGAGAATGCTGGGGGGCCTAGATGCTCTGGTTGGGAAAAGGAGCATTTCTTTAATGCCCCTAAGGAGCCCTCCAAACTGACCTTCCACCCTCTTCATTTCTGCATCTTGGATTCTGGTGGATCACACAGCAGGGGGACTGTGTCTCTTCCAAGCCTTTCCCCACAACCACCCCCACAGACTAGTTCATTCTGTTCTCCCTACTCTTCACCATTACTTAGTCCCATATGTCTTACCTAAAATCCCTCCATGATAATGTGGCCATATTAAGTCTCTGTACAAATGTGAATCATTCCACTTCTCATTTACAGATTTTTCTTATGCCCCTTGAAGGCTATCTATGTCTTGTCTACCACCAGGGAACTTTTCCATCCACCTCATTTTCCCATTGTTTACAGAGGTCCCACTTGTTTTTTGTTTTCCAGTCTGTAATCACTGCCTTTGGGCAGTCAAGATTTCAGTGAATAAACTCTCTGCCTTGGGTATCCTACCATTAGTTCAGTTCTGGGCATTGTGTTGTCTCTGCAGGTATATAGTAAACAAGCCAGGGTTTTATCAGCACAGGACAAATAAGGTAAATGTTCATGTGCCAGAAGTTGTGATAGATGTTTGCATGTAAAAAAATACAATCTAATACTAATGAGTTCATGGCAAGGAGAGGGGAATTGTTTAACATTGTACTGGAGGTTCTGGCAAGAGAATGTGAAATGGTACACCCTTTTATAACACAGTTTTGCAGTTTCTTAATATTGTATTTCAAAATATTAAGGGGGTGCAAAAGTTTTAAGTTATGTTGATTGCTTTTGAAATGTTTGAGTCTCTCCTCCTTCTCTCTCCCCCCTCCACTTGATTTCCACTGAGTTTTACATCCCTCTGTGCACATGTGTGCTCATCAGTTAGTTCCAATTTAATTGTAAGTACATGTGGTGTGTGTTTTTCCATTCTTGAGATACTTCACTTAGGAGAATAGTCTTCAGTTCTATCCAGATTGTTCCAGAAGGCATTAATTCATCTTTCTAATGGCTGAATTGTACTCCATGGTATACACATATCACATTTTATTAATACACTGATGAGTCACTGGGAACTTGGACTGCACATCTTTGCAATTGTGAATTGTGCTGCAATAAACATTCAAGAGCATCTGTCTTCTTTTCTTTTGGGTAGACATCCAGTAGTGGAATTGTTTGATCGATAGGTAGATCTACTTTTAGATCTTTGAAGAATCTCCTTACTCTTTTCCGTAAGGGTTGTACTAATTTGCAGTCCCACCAACACTTTATAAGTGTTTCTTTCTTTCTGCATCTATTGCTTTTGTTCTTTTTAATAAAATCCACTCTAACTGGGGTAAGGTAATATCTCATTGTGGTTTTAGTTTGCATTTCCCTGATGATTAATGATGTTGAGCATTTTTTCATATGTTTATCGGCCATTTCTCTATCTTCTTTTGAAAGGCTTCAGTTCATGTATTTTCCCTACTTTTTAGTAAGGATGTTTGTTTTCTTCTCACTAATATGCTTGAGTTATTTGTAAATTCTGGTTATTAGTCCTTTATTGGACACATATAGTTTGGTAATATTTTCTCCCATTCTGTGAGCTATTTGCTCTGTTGACTGTTTCCAGTGCTGTACAAAACTTGTAAGTTTAATCAAATCCCACTTTTTTATTTTTTTGTTGCCTTGATTGCCACTGGGTTCTTAGTCACAAATTCTTTGCCTAGGCCAATATCTAGAAGAGTTCTTCATACATTTTCCTCTAGAATGCTTATGGTTTCATGCCTTAGATGTAAGTCTTTTATCCATCTTGAATTAATTTTGGTGAGTAGTGAGAGATAGAGCTCCTGTTTCATTCTTTTGCATGTGGCTATCCAATTTTTCCAAACAACTGATCTTCAACACAGCAGACAACAATGTACATTGGGGAAAAGAAGTTACTTAAAACGTTAATCATGTCCCTACCATATGTGGCAACCATCCCACTTCTATGTATTTGTATAACTTTCAAATTCAAACTAATCGGTCATGAGAGACAGATCAATGGATGCTTGGGAATGAGGGCTCAGAGAATAGCAGGAAGGAGGAATTACAAAGGCTAGAAATTACCTTTTCAGGGTGACAAAAATGTTCACTCTCTTGATTGTTGTGTTCCTTTTGCTGGTGCATAGATATGTAAAACTTATCAAATTATACACTTTGATAAGTTTATTGTATGCCGACCATTCCTCCATAAATCATTTTTAGAAATTATATTTCATGAAAGTTGTTAGAATCAAAATGGAGTCACTAAACATTAAGAAATCCCTGACAAATAGAGCTAGGAAGGGCGACAAAGAGAGGTTCTCATGCTTGTGTGCTTGATAACAAAACCATCATAAAAGACTCTGCAAAAACCACAATCTTGATGCACAGAGGCCATCATAACTTTAAACAAAAAAATACTTCCACAGGGACATCTGCCCGGCACACCCTATCCAACTTCAGACTGGCATCGCCCTTGTTATTCGTATTTGTTTTTGGTGCAGAGATTAATATTGCTATATTAGAGACAGAAATTATCTCAGGAATTTTGCAGGGCTTTTCCTGGAAGGAATATGTGAACATGTTAGTTTGCACATCAAAAGCTGCCCCCCCCCAGGAGGGCATCTCACAGGTCAGAAACAGCTGTTTGCCAAGGTGATGCTGCAGTCTCAAACCTTGCTTTTCACCTGCTTTGAATGACAAAGCATGTTTACATGGAGCCGCGGGATGAGAGCTGATGCGAGTGCCCACCCCACGGAGAAACACGTCTGGATAAAAGCGTTTAGCCCAAGGGACAGCTCTTGCTTGACTCCTGATTACCTGCCTCAATCCACAATAACTAGATAAGGAAATATGGAGCCACTGTATCTCTGTTTAACTTTTCTGCTAAAGTGATAGTATTATCTTACAACTTAGAAATTTGTTTTAGAAATATTTTGTAACCATTTGTGAATGTAGAGAAAGTTAATTAAGGGATCACTAGAAGTATTTTGGGAGACTTAACCTAAAACAAACTACCTGTTTTTATGTAAATCTGTTACTCCTGGAAACTAATCACTGTACCCATAAATACTGATGGGAAACTTCACTCATGGCCTCACAATTTATGGGAATATTGTCGGACTCCCGAGCACCCCTTTTTTATGAACATTCTTTTTAAAACTGTACTATCGTCTCTGTGTATTCTTTTATTTCTATTTTCTAGTATTTCCTTATCCTTTACAACGACCCCTGCCTGAGGGAACCAATTCTTGCTGAGAGCGTAGCTAACTCCCCACACTTTGTAGCCAAGGAAGATTACCTAAAAACAATTATGTAATCCTCCTCATTTTTTCCTTTTAAAACCTTGGTCTTCCTCTAACTCCCTGAATATGCACATAGTTTACTATGGCACATGCATCTATTGCTATGGTCTATTCCCAAATTAACACCATTTTCTTTCAGAGACCCTCTGTGTTTGTTATTTAGGTAGACAATTTTCCACTTAAAAAGACAAATTTTGAAAGGATAAAGATAAAAGGTTTGAAAGGAGAGTATCACTGAAATTATATAGAAATACTAGAGTATGATGGTGACAAAAGTCAAAACTGGCTATTATTCAGTTTTATCATTGCTTTAAAGTTCTGCGTAGGGATTCAACTTCCACTTCTGGGAAGGTGAAGTACACATGCATTCCCCTATTTCTCCTGCTAAGTACAACTAAACACCCAGAGCATTGTATATAAAATAAGAATAAGAAGATTCTCAATAGTGGAGAGAAGAGGCAGACTGGCTAGCAACCTTGGAACCCAAGGAACAACAAGGTGGTAAGTTCCCTCGGTTTCTTTAAGCCTCTTATAGCCCAAAAATGGAGAAAAATAAGCCCTCACATAGAAAGGTCAACAGGTAATGTGTCGCGGGGGAACCTTAAAAAAAGCCTGCTCTCTCTAACAACAACAACAAAAAAAAAAAAAAAAAAAAAAGAAATGAAAACCACAGGAAAAGAGAAAGACAGAAAATTTTTAGACATAAGTTGCTCTACTCCCACTAGGTGCCATCAGCATGAAAGAAGAAAGCCTTTGGCCGCATCCACACCCATACTAGCAAAGGTCAAGTAGGAGCCAGGGATGCCACCCTCAACAGCCTATACTAAGAGTTTCAATTACACCTTCACCACCACTAGTGTACTGTGAAAGGAGACTGAGTAGGGAGGTTGGAGTTTCATCCCCACCAGGTAGTAATGAAGCATTGCCTGCTCAAACCCTCATTGTACAGCTCATGAGGAACCTACACTTCCAACCAAAGGTAATGTGTCATTCTTTCATCTCCCAACTAGTATGTCTTCAGAGGCTTCTCAAGGAGTGAGGACTTTCACAACTGTCCAGAAATAATGAGGCCATCCTGACTCTCTGTGGTCAGTGGAAGCTACATGGAAAACAGTAATGAAGGATATTCACCCCTCCCAGACAAGGAGGTATCAGTAGAGGCTGGGTGGAGTTGGGAGTTCTGGTTAAGTACCGCACGCTAACAGATTGCACCACTGGAGCTCCAATGTGGAAGTTCTGGCTCTGTACTAGGCTTCTACCTGATGTTCCATTCCCACATGGCAGTAATGAGATAGTGCCCTGCTTTTCTTGCTAGAGCAATGTTAGAGAAAGCCAGTGAAAACATAAGGTTTAAATAAGATCCCGAGTAATATGACATAACAACTGAAATGTCAATGGCTAAACCAAAAATCATTCACATAACAAGAACCAGGAAGATCTCAAACTGAATAAAAATATATACTCAATGCATGTCAACACCAAGACAACAGACAGGTGAGAATTATCTGACAAAAATTTTAAATCTTCCATTATAAAAATACTTCATCCTATATCACAAACACCCTTGAAATAAGTGTAAATAATAGAAAATCTCTGCAAGAAATAGAAGGTCTCAGCAAAGAAGTAGCAGATACAAACAAAATCAAATGAAGTTTTTAGAATTTAAAAAGGCAATAACTGAACTTAAAAACTCAATGGATGGGCATAAAAGAAGAATGCAGGTAACAGAGAAAAGAATCGATGAACTGAAAGACAGACCAATAGAAATTTCATAGTTTGAACAACAGAGACAAGATACACTGAAATAAAAATATGCAGAGCTCCTGGGACCTATGGGACTATAACAAAAGATCTAATATTCATTTTGCTGGAGTCCTGGAAAGACAGCAGAAAGAGAATTTGGCCGAAAAAGTTCTCAAAGAAATAATGGCTGAATACTTTCCAAATTTAACAACCGTCAAATACCTACAAATTCAAGGTGGCTGAGTAGAAACATCAGTTGCCAGATTGTCATATAGGGAAGAAAAGGTTTCAGATAAAGGAAAGCGGTGGGTGGACAAAGCTCTGGTATAGTTTGGATGTAAAAGTGCCAGAGCCTGCCAGAGACTTCACAGAAAGAAATTGTGAAGCAGAACAGGAAGGGAAAAAAAATTTACCAGAAAAGATCAACCCCTGAGAAGCTGAGAGCCCAGTGAAAGGGTAGATGAGGGTTCCATTCCTCCTTCCCACACACCTCCAGAAATGGGCCGGCTGCAAAGTTGCTTGGAAGATTTTCCACCCTCGTGAGCCCAAGCACTGCTGTGACCACTGAACTAGGACCTTCTTGAAAATACAGTGTCAGTCTTCCAACACCTTCAGGGTTCCCCCTACCCCCGTGAACACTGAACACTGTCTGGGATGAGGGCCAAAACCTACCTGATATGTACAATGAACACCATTTGCGTGATGGGCACACTTGTAGCCATGACTCAAGTATAACGAAAACAATCTATGTGAACAAAAACATTTGTACCCCCTTAATATTTTGAAATAAAAAATAAACCTACAAATTCAAAAAGATGAATCAATCCAAGGTGGATAAATCCCAAGAAATCCAAGTCAAGATGCTTCATAGACAAACTTCTGGAAATTAAAGACAAAGAGAAAATCTTGAAAGCAGCAAGAGAAATGATGAAGCAAAACAATTCAAATGACAGAGAATTTTTCTCAACAGAAAGCATGGAGGCCAGAAGGAAGGGGCACAACAACTTTCAAGTGCAGAAAGAAAAGAACATTCAACACCAAACCCTAAATATAGGAAAAATATCTTTGAGAACTGAAGGTGATATCAAGACACTCTCAGACTAAAGAAAACTAACAGGATTTGTCACCAGAAGATATACTCTAAAAGAATAGCTAGAGGAAGTTCTCTAAATAGAAAGAAAATGAAAAAAAGAGGTAATGGGGAATTGGAACATAATGAAGGAAGAAAGAAAGCAAAACTGCAGATAAATATGATAGACTTTCTTTTGCCTCTTGAATATTCTAATTTATGTTTGACAGTTAAAGCAAAAATTATATCACTCTCTGATGTGGTTGTAAATGTATGTATAAGAAATATTTAGGACAATCACATCATAAATAGGAAATGGGACATGAAGGAATGTGAGGTTTCTACACTTCACTTGAACTAGTGAAATATTAACAGTAGATACTGATAAAATAGGTATATATAATAAACAATCACTAAAAAGTATATACAGTTATAAGTACACACTCCCAACCTTACAATAAGAAAATACTTGGCAAACTGAGAATGAAATAATTTTTCTTTTAGCCATCAGAGAATTGAGGTTGCAGGGCAAGCTACTAACACAAAATATGCAAAGATGGGTGCATAAAAAAATGCCCAGATGAGATCTGCTGACCTGGAGAAGAAGCTACTGGAGTCATAAATGGTAAGACCATAAAATGGTGATTTTGATGAATTTCTGAAGGCTGAGTGTGGGATAGTGTGAGTGATTAACTACTTGGGGCTACAATCTTAAAGGGCAAACATTCTGGGTTTTACCACCAGTAACCCCACCATATTCTCACAATGAAGATCTGAGAAAGATGGCCTTGTGGATCAAGATGGCACCCTCCTTTCTACAGGGCCCCCTAGAGACTAACTGCCAGCCTGAAGCCTTTCCAAGCAGCACCTCCAAATCCCATTTTGATGGTAAATGGTCTTCCTTGAGACAGTTCCGCAACACCCCTCCCCAGACTGGTGAAAGTTCATGTGCTGGTGGGGGAGTCCCCCTTACTGCTATTCCTGGAGGCCCCTTGCCCACTCGGAATGAGTTCAATGTCATCCTATGATGCTTGTCCTCTCCACATTTACAGTATCCCTCACCTTAGCAAGGAGAAAGACACACTTACTGTGCACCTTTCACAAAGTTTACTCAAAATGGATACTAGACCTAAAAGTAAAGCACAAAACTATAAAGCTTCTGAAAGGTAACATGTAAGAAAATCAAGGTGAACTTCAATTTGGCAACATCAAAGTTGAGAAGAAGAGGAAGGCCCCTCATCAATCCAGGTCCAGAGGCAGCTTCAAGGTAAGCGACACAGCCAAGCTCCTTCCTGCCTTACCCTCCAGTCCTGTGCCCCAAACTCTCCCTACACTCGTCCAACACAAACCCCCCTCAGCCAGCACCTCTTCCCATGCTCCCACAGCACCTCCACCCTCTTCCCCCAAAGCAGTGCCCTTCTGTGATCTCCCTGATGTCCTTGCGGGTGTCCAGGAAGACAAAAGGCCCCCTTCAAGGGACTTTGAAGAGAAAACCTTCTCCAAAAGTGACCACACCTTCAATGAAACCCAGGGAGGGGAGAGGCTGATGCCGTTCAACCCTTGTCACCAGCTGGAAGAGGGACTCAGTCAAAATGATCCAGAGCATGCCCCAGAGAGTGGGGAATGCTCCACCACCTCAAGCGTCAGCTTCAGCAGCCAGTAACTTTGGAATGAGGCCAGCGACTGCAGAGTTATCTGCGAAGTCTCCAGAGGTCTGGCTGCAGGGACATGGCAACATATTCGTGTTGGAAAACTCGGCAGAATATGACATTGATGCTGGACAAAAGTCAAAATCAACAGACCTCACTAATATCCCCAGAATGCATAATTTGTATCATGATTTAAGCTGGCAGTGGCTAAGATAGGAAGTAGTTTTCCTGGCAAAGAAGCCTGGGAATACCCAAGAGGCAACGGTCCTGGGAAGAGGAAGCCTCTTTCTGAGCATGAGGCCAGCTTAGTGGCAAGGTTTGTATCTGTCTCTTTCATCTGCCCACTTTTAGCAGCCTGCTTGCCTCTTCTGCCTGACCCCATCTCCCCCAGGCCACCAGGGGCCCCTTTCCTTCACTAATAGTTTGCAACTGATGCCTGGAGCTAATAGCCATTGGCAGATCCCCAGGCCCCACAGTCCTTCCGCCATAGCCCACAGGCAGTGCAGGAGCTGGGATCGTCTGTCCCCAATGCCAGCTTGCTCATCCTTGGGTTGCAGGACCACAAAGGAAGGCTGTTCCCTGACAGGCCAATGCCAGGATTCATGGGCAGCTTTTCCAAGCCAAGAGGCTGCTGCTCCTTTCCTCCTTTCCTCACCTCTTTTTATTTTTAATTATGGTAAAATACACATCTCATAAAATATACCATGCTAATTATTTTAAGTGCACAGTTAAGCGATACATTAAGTACATTCCCAGTGTCGTGCAGCCGTCCCCACTATCCATCCACAGATCTTGTTCACCTTCCCAAACTGAAACTCTGTCCTCATGAAGCACCGATCCCTGTGCCCTCCCCCAGCCCCTGGCGCCCACTCTTCCTCTAGCTCTATTTATTTGACTACCCTAGAAACCTGATATCGGTGGAATCATGCAGTATTTGTCCTTTTGTGACTGTCGTATTTCACTGACCATGACATCCTGCAGGTTCACGCATGCTATAGCCTGTGTCAGAAGTCCTAACTTTAGGCTGGGCATGGGGGCTCACGCTTGTAATCCCAGAACTTTGGGAGGCCTAGGTAGGCGGATCATTTGAGCTCAGGAGTTTGAGACCAGCCTGAGCAAGAGCGTAACCCCATCTCTACTAAAATAATATAGAAATTAACTGGACAACTAAAAATATATAGAAAAAATTAGTTGGGCATGGTGACACATGGTTGTAGTCCCAGCTACTCGGGAAGCTAAGGCAGGATGATCACTTGAGCCCAGGAGGTTGAGGTTTCTGTGAGCTAGGCTGATGCCACGGCACTCTAGCCCAGGCAACAGACTCAGACTCTGTCTCCAAAAAAAAAAAAAAAAAAGGAAGAACTCCCTCCTTTTTAAGACTGAGTCATATTCTATTCTATGCATGGACCACATTTTGCTTATCAATTTATCCACGGATGGACACTTGTATTGTTTCCAACCCTTGCCTCTTAGGAAGGAGGCTGTAAACATGGTGTACAATTAGCTCTTCAATCTGCTTTCAAATCTTTTGGATGTGAACCCACCAGTGGGTTCATGGATCATGTGGTCATTCTATTTTTAATTCTTTGAGGACCCTTCAGACCGTTTTCCACAGTGGCTTCACTCTTTTGTGATGGAACCAACACTGCCCAAAGATTCCAGTGTCTCCACATCCTAATCAACACTTGTTACTCTCTGGTTTTTGCATAGCAGTCATCCTAATGTGTGTGAGGTGGCACCTCATAGCAGTTTTGGTTTGCATTTCCCTATTAATTGGTGATGTTGAACATCTTTTCACGTGTTTATGTATTTATTTATTTTTTGTCGTTTGTATATCTTCTTCGGAAAAATCATTTATTCCAGTCGTTTGCCCACTTTTTAATCTCGTTGTTTGTTTTTTCTGTTCTTGTTCACTTGTGTATATTCTTTATACATTCTAGATAGTAACCCTTCATCAGATACACGAATTGCAAATATTGTCTCCCATTCCATGGGCTGCCTTTCACACTCTTGATTGTTTCTTTGATGTGCAGACGTTATGTATTTAGTCCTATTTGTCTATTTGTTCTTTTTTGCCTGTATTTTTGCTGTTGTATCTAGAAACACTTTTTTTTTTTTTACAGTTTTAGCACTTCTGTTTAGGACTCTGGTGGACTGTGTGTTGATTTTTTGTATATCGTGTAAAGTGAGGTCCAACTTCATTCTTTTGTTTAAGGATATCCAGTTGTCCCAACATCATTTGCCAAATTTCCTCCACTCCTGAAGGAAGAGGTCACCAGGAGCAGGGTGACTGACTGCAAGTAACAAAGCCTCCCTCCCTTTGGCTGAGACACTCACTTGTCTGAGGCCTCCAGGCAAGAATTCATTCACTCATGCACTGTGCAATGTCCACACTTGAAGTTCACAACATTCAGAAATTCAGGGAGTCTGTGGAATTCGATAGTGGAGAATATATTTTTGTGTTCACTAACCTCTAACTGAAATTTAGCACTGTGGATAAAGAATGCAGACAACCAACCACAAGAAGATTAGCAGTACTTGTCACTTTGTCACCAAGAGGAATCTCTGTTATTTTCATGTCACAGTAATGGTGGCAGCAGCTCTCTCAAAATATCCTTTACACTTGTTTATACTTCCAAATTACGGTAGTTATTAGACCTGCCACTTGATTTTATTACTTAACACATTAATGAAGATGCACATATATTTTATAGTATCACAATTACAGGTTTAGAAATATTCTGATGAGTGTATTTCAATAAAAGTTCTTTCTTTTGTATTCCAGCCTATTTTATTTCATTCTAAAACATTATTCTGAGAAGGCTTCCCTGAAAAAACCAAGGAGAAGATTCAGAAGCCCTGCCCTGTGCTGGGCACCGGGGACATAGCAGCCCATGATGAAGGCGATGGGAGGACACACAGATACAGAGAAACAGTGTGGTCTGGTAATTCCTGTGACAGGGGCATCAGGTGCTGTGGGAGACAAGCAGACTGCACAACTCCAAATTGATGAGCCATCTCTTGGAGTCTTCTGGGTGAGGAAGTACTCTCAGCCTAGAGGAGTGGCCCTGCCCATGATGACCTATTTACCCCTATTTGTCTGTGAAAGTAATGAGATTCAGAAAGCCCAGCTCTGCTCACCCATTGGCAGTAGCTGATCAGCTCCCTTCCCCCTCTTCTGCTGACACCAGATATATGCAGCTGTGGGAGCAGAGATGCTCGGTGTGCCCTTGGTAGCTATGGAAATCCCAGGGTTTCCCTAGCAATAGCTCCAGATGGCTCTTGATGGTAGGGAACACTGGGATTCCCCAGGCTGCAGGATGAGCAAGACTGTTCCAGCCCCAGGGAAGAGGCACAAGCAGTGCTGTGGGTCTGAGCCCCAGGGGATTGATGGTCCCCCTTGATACCGATCCTTCCAGGACACCCACATGAAATGCTGCCATACGCTGGGTGAGGGGATCTTGAGCGGGGAATGAGGAGGGAGTGCTGAGGGTAAGAAAACTCATTCAAAAACTCCAAAAGAGCCCAAGTGCTAGGAAGTGGAAGGCATGTGACTTCAGGAAGTTCTCAATCTTCAAGTCCAGCTCTTGGATGTCTCTAAAGCCCTTTCTCAAGATGATACTGTAGGGCACACCTGATAGATTTCAAGAGCAGGCCCAGGCCAGGCAAGGTGGCTCATGCCTGTCATCCTAGCACCCTAGGAGGCTGAGGCAGGAGGATTGCTTGAGCTTAGGAGTTTGAGACCAGCCTGAGCAACAGGGAGACCCCATCTCTACTATATTTGGAAAAAAATTAGCCAAACAACTAAAAAAAAAAAAAAAAAAAATTAGCTGGGCATGGTGGCATGGCAGGAGGATCGCTTGAGCTCAGGAGTTTGAGGTTGCTGTGAGCTAGGGTGATCCCACGACACTCTAGCCCAGGCAAGAGAGTGAGACTCTGTCTCTTTAAAAAAAAAAAAAAAAAAAAAAAAGCAGGCCAAGATTAGAACCAAGGTCAGTGGCACAGGTGTGCAGCCTAGGCAGTCACACAGGTCCCCTAATTAGAAGGGCTCCGCACCTGTGAGTTAATGCTTTGCTGTCACTGACTTGAAATGCTGGGAGGCGATAAACATCTGTGGTTCAGGTGATCTGGTCTGCGGTGCTTTGTTACAGCAGCCGGAGCAGACCAGCACAAGCTGCCTCACTCCTCCCGTGCCGTCAGGTAGGGATTAGGACTATTTCACAGAGGAGAGATGCAGGACCCTCAATGGTTAACTGTCTCACTCAGGGTCACACAAGCTGCGACTTGAGCCAGGACTTGAGCTCAGCTTTGTCTCAGCCCTAGACCCATGTTTGCAACTTGGCTAGCCTGGAAGTGACTGCACCCCAGCTCACCCAGTTCAAAACACTGGGGGCCCTTTCCTGGGTGCACCCATCCCTGTGCTCCCCTGAGGGCTGAGGAAATTCCTGGACAGGTCTTTGGACCCTAAGCTCATCACCAGCACATTTCTGCCTCACGTTCCAATTTCTCAAAGCTTCCCTGTGGCTTGCACCCCTGCTCCAAGCTGAGACGACTGCCCTGGCTAGGTATCTTGACAGAAAGACTCTGGTGCCATATCAACATTTACTGTCTTAAAGACCAAACAAAGGAGAAGCTATGAATGGCATTTGAAATGCTTCGCTGACCAAGGTGGCAGCCATGTGGGGTTCCTGTACACTTCATCATCAAGGGGATAGCCTTCCTTTAGTAGGAAATTGGCTGTCACTAGGAGGTCCCAGATTCTGTTGCCTTTTCCTAGAGGAACATTTCAGCTCTCTTTGAGTCTCCTTTCAATCCCAGAGCAAACATGCTCCTCTCCTAGAAAGCCAAAGCAATGACCTATAGGGAGAATTTTTCTTTCTTTTTCCCTTTAAAGAAAACTTTTAGGTTAATGGTGTTTTGTTAAGATGTAATGTACATACAATAAACTGCACAGATCTTAGGTATCAAGACTGATAAAAAATTTAACAAATATACACTCCCACACAACCATGATTCTAGTCAAAATGGTAGGTGTGTTACTAAATAGAAATCCTGTCTCTCTGCTCCGAGGCTTCTGTGCATAGTGTGCCAACTCTGTCCACACCACATGCTGGACACTGAGGATACAGAGTTGAAGCACAGGGTCAATGGCGTAGATGACCTCTGTAATCTGGCAGAACAATAGCTATAACAAAGAAGACAGGGACAAGGGCTCCAGAAGCACAGATAGGAGTGCAGGTCCAGCCTACAGGAGTCCCTAAAGATCAAACTGATCCAGGCAGTATGGCCCACACCTGTGATCCCAGCACTTTGGGAGGCTGAGGCCACAGGAACGCTTGAGGCCAAGAGTTCAAGACCAGCCTGGGCAACATAACAAGACCTTGTCTCTTCAAAAATTAAGAAAATTAAGCCAGGTGTATTGGAGCACACCTGTAGTCTCAGCTAATCAGGAGGCTGAGGCAGAAGGATAACTTGAGCCTTGAACTTTGAGGTCCAGTTAGATATGATCATGCCACTGCACACCAGCCTTGGGCAACAGAGCAAGACTTCATCTCTACAAAGGACAGAGAGAGAGAGAGAGAGAGAGAGAAAGTAAGAAAGACTGATACCCTAGAGCATGTGACAGGTAAGCTGGATCATAGAGAATAAGGAGTCTGATAAGAGGAGACAAGAAATAAAGGGATATTTCACACATTAGGATGTGCAGAGGCTTAGGGGTACCAAGAGGCTTAGGAGAAAGAGTTCAGAGTAAATACAGCAAAAGATTTCTCGTAGGGTGCCATCTGGGGTCAGGGACAAGATATGATCATGGAGAAATGATATCAAGCTTGTCGTCTGACTTAGCAGCTATTTATGAGGCCAGAGAGTCAGTGTCTGTCTCATGTCCGTGTCTGGTTGTATTGCTTGTGGTCAAAGCCTGTTGCCCAATACATGGAGCAAAGGGTGATGCACAGACAAACCCATGCATTCCCACACTCACTTCCACTTCCACAGAGCATACTCGTCCTTATGGACATGCTCACATATTCAGTCCCACACAACACAAACACTAGCACATGGACATACTAACATACATTCATACACACAGCTAAAAGAATCACACACACACATGTGCACTAACACAAACATGCATGCACACACAACTGTGAATCTTGTTTGGGGGCTCATTCCCTTCAGTTGTTATCAGGAAATATTTAGAAAAAGAGTGTTTCACCCCTTCATTTCCTCTGTTTTGCCCTTAACCCTTCCTTTCAGCATATCATGGGTCCACCCTGCTCTACGTTCTTGACCTGCATTGTCTATGAGATCATTGCTATCATTATCCCCCTTTTGCCCATGAGGAACCTAAGGCTCAGAGTGGTCAGGTGATTTACTCAGGGTCACACAACTAACAAGTGTCAAAGCAGGTTCAGAGCCAGGCAGTCTGGCTCCTGAGTCTGTGCTCTTCTCCATATTCTACCCTTCACGTCAAACTATCTCCTGTGTCGTAGGTGTCCTGTGCCTGTGAGAATATCTGTCTGTGTCTCCAGCATTCAACAGATATCAGAAATAAATATGGTAAGTATAGCAGTTCCAGGCATGGGGCTAGAGACAGGGATTATGGGACAAGGAACAGGGTTATAAGCCAATTCTAGGTGTTCTGACCTGTGAGAGAACTCATGTGGAGGAACAAGGTAGATTTTGCAAACTACAGTCACCTGGAAATTAAAAAAAAAGCAGATAATATAACACATACATCACACTATATACAAAAATTCAGTTCCAGATGGATTTTTTTTTTCTATATTACAATATTTATTTCTTTTTTTTTTTGTCATTTTTTTTCATCTTATTGTTATGGGGGATACAGAATTGCAGGTTACATATGTTACACATGTACCGCCTTTCCCCCAAAGTCAGAGCTCTAGGCGTGTCTGTTCCCCGGGTAGTGTGCATTGCACCCATCAGGTAGGTATATGACCCTCCCCCCCCACTCCCCCTTCCCAAGTCAGCACCTTCAAGTGTTACCTTTCCCCAAACGGTGCACAATGCACTCATTGTGTAGGCATACACCCATCCCCTCCCCCACCCCACACCTCAGTCTGATATCTGATTGGTGTCGTTCCCAGATGTGTATTTAGGTGATGTTCAGGGAAACCAATTTTCTGGTGAGTACATGTGATGCTTGTTTTTCTATTCTTGGGATATTTCATTTAGTATAATGGGTTCCAACTCTCTCCAGGAGAACCACAGAGATGTCTTATCTTCATTATTCCTTATAGCTGAGTAATATTCCATGGTATACATATACCACAGCTTACTAATCCAATCATGTATTGATGGGCATTTGGGTTGTTTCCACATCTTTGCGATTGTGAATTGTGCTGCTATAAACATTCGGGTACATGTGTCTTTGTTACAGAATGACCTTTTTTCCTTTGGGTAT
>JAPYYL010000031.1:9342090-9361433 GCA_028534055.1 Eulemur mongoz | reverse complement strand
TGATATTTGTTGAGCACCTACTATGTAACAATTTGTGGCAAAGATTTTAAGTGCTCTTACACATCTTATCTTCCTCTCCTTCCTGGACACATGGGAACAGTGCAGTCCAATTGTAATTAGGAAAGGTAATTTGACTATCCTTTTTCACTGGATCATGAGCAGAGGCCTTGTTTGTCCCATCCAGGCACTGGAGAGCCAGGATGTCATTTCCTCGTGTTCTCCTTCCATTCAATGGCAAGCAAGTCAACTCCATGTGACATGGGGGCATCACAAGGAGGATGCAGCCTGAGCTCTCGGGTCACTTGAGAGTCTCTGACAAACCACATCAGAATTTATATGCACGGAAATTAAGCTTTTCTTATGTTAAGCCATTCAAATTTCAGAGTTTGTTGCATGACCTTGCGGTTACTTCAAATAATACACAGCTAGTATTTTTGGTGTCAAGCTTATTTAGATATTTAAATTGCAAAGGAATAGTGCCTATATTCTTCTTACAAAAACTTCTAAAAATATAGATAAATCACAATTCCTCTCTTTACAAAGTTTACCTACAGTTAAGTCCCCTCCTCAGAGGTCACCACTATTGTTAATAGTAATATGTTGTTCATTATTTTAAGCCTTATTCTAGAGGTTTTTTTAGACCTAGATGCACTATGAAAACATAGAGTGCTGAGAGTATCCACAGGTATTATATACATATAGATCTATCACATGCTTTGCCGCTAAATAAGATGAGTGCAGGACCTTCCACCCTCACTTTTGTAACTGCTCCTTAGGACTGTAAAGTAGCTGTGTATCACAGTTAACTAAACATTTCTTCTCCTGATGAACACATAACCTGTTTTCCATTTGTTGCTATGATTTATAGAACTGAAATAATATCTGTGAACCTGAAATTCTTGGGCAAATACGCATGTTTTCTAATAAGAAACATAGATTAACATGGACATTGGCTGAAAGAGGAAATGGTATGAATACTTTAACATTTTACAAATATCATCAAAATTTTATTCCAAGAATACTGTACCAATGTATTTTCTCAGAAATGTATGTGAATATCCTACATGCTAACAAATATCTTATTTTATCAATCTTTTAAATTTTTGTGAAAATTATGAATAAAATTTGGTGAAGAAATATCATTTCCCTGTTATTTTAATTTGCATCTCCACTGTCTCTGATTAGGTTAATTCCTCCCCCAGAAGAAGCTGGATTCAGGCAGTGATGTTCTGAGTAAGACCGTTCCTCTAGGCTTGATTTAAGCATCTGAAATGCCAGAGTACATTTTCCTTTAGAGAAGGAAAGATTTGGTCAGAGTTTCCAGGAGCCAGGGAAGGAGAGCAGACAGGACACATCAGCGAGTGAGTGGTGTTGGGGGGATCCCGAGGACAGCGGTGGCCAGAGTCCAGGAGACAGACCAGGTGTAAAGCCACAGCCACAGAGCCCCAGGCAGGCTGACACTCAGAGCTCTGTCTCCAGAGTTCAGCACAGTGGGGGAAAGACCAAAGGGACAGAAGGGGCTGAAAGGAGGGAGGACAGGACGAGGCTCATGAATGGGCTTGGGAAATCGGGGGCCGATTGTTCATTTCCAGCTGGAAGCTGCAATGTGATCTGAGTAGGCAGGTCTTTTCGGTGGATGCAGACACCCAAGCCCCCTTAGAAACTCCCAGCTCTGTTGGGAAGAGGGTAGCTGGCAGCCTGCATCACTCTGGGTGAGTCTCCTGAAGTCCCTTGGCCTCTCTAGTGGTCTGGTGCACCCTGGATGGGGTCCCAGGCTGGGAGCTATCTCAACGCCTGTGGGGGTAGGGGATTCATCCCCTATGGACCTTGTGCCCCTCAAATTCCACTGCATGTGTGGGTGGCTTGGCAATCTATAACTGACAGGTGAGACAATCCTGGAAGATAACTGGGTGGGGGAAGGCAGCAGTGCAGCTGCTTAGAGGGGAAACTGGAGGAAAGAAGCCCTGGAGTTTATCAACCCAGATTCTGCCAATGAGGGGCAGGCTGTGGATGTGCTGTGACAAAGGAGCTGGCACCCTTCTTTGTCACACTGATGGGGAAGTGTGGGGCCCTGTGCAGGAAGCATCAGGCCCCATCCTGTGGCAGCACCCACACCTCCAAGATGGTGATTGGGCCTGGGGAGGAGACGTCCATGATGACACTCTCAGGGACAGTCCAGGGAAATTCTGATGTCAGATGAGCAGTTGTGGCACGTGCCTTCCATAAAGGCAGAAGGCCCAGGTTGGGGGCAGGCTCCACACTTTGAAATGGCCAATGGGACCCTCTGATATTTTGATACATTCACTCATTGATCCAGGAAAGAGTTGTGGAACATCTATTGAGGAAAACAACAAGTAAATCAGAGAAGTGACCAGTTACTTAATTCTGTGTGAGGTGGGGAGGGTGGTGAGCTGGAGACACACGTGAGAGTTTTAGGAAGTCGGGGTCTGTGAAATGATGGGGAGAATCTTTAATGATCTGACCTCTGGGGCTGCTGATTAGATGGAAGCCACTCACCTTAGCTGAAGGTGAGGGGGAAGGAGGAAGAGTTGGCCGTGATGGGATTTGGAAGAGTGGGGAGGATGAGGTCAGTGTGGACTGGGCAGATGGCGAGGTGCTCTGGCCCATCCGGGTGGAGGTGTCCACTGTGCAGTAGGAAAATATCCTATTGTCTGTCTGGACAGTGGCCACAGCTAGACCTGAGGTTTAGCTCCATAAACAAGGGTTGCTTCAGGCCACGGGTTTAGGTTAAGCAGAGTGTGGTGTAGATAGTGACCTACATTCTTGTAATAGTCTTTGTTCTCCACAGAAATAGAAGCAAGAATATCAGGGAGGAGAGGAGCTGCTGGTGTAAGTCTTGGAGTCTTCAGGTCCAATAACCTGGAAATGAGTGGTCTGGGAACAGGTGAGGATGGATATCCCAGCTCAGAAATTGAGAGAATTCACCCTCCTTCCACTTTTTTTGTTCTGTGGAGGCTCTCAGTGGCTGCCACATTGGTGAGGGCGATCTTCTTTACTCAGTCTACCAACTGAAATGCCAAACTCTTTCAAAAACACCCTCACAGACACATTCAGACACAATGTTTGACCAGCTATCTGAGCCCAGCCAACTCGGGACATAAAATTAACCATCATCAGTCAAACCTTTCTCCACTTGGCACCCATACGCAGCTGCTTACACCATACCTAAGGTCCAAATAAATACAATAGCAGGGTCGTCATTCTGCCTAACATAATACAACTGTTCTGCACACAAAAAGATATATACTAATACTTTCTGCAGAAGAGGAGATAAGGTCCTTCAGTGAGGTTTTCCAGTGCTGATATCCCATAACTTAAATAATATTACATAAAATCAACAATACTTAAATACTGGTATGAAGTCAATACATGTATGTTACATGATAAGGGAGTACAGGAGGAAAGGAAATAAAAGTTTTTGCTATATATATGCATATATATATACGCACAAACAAATATATATGTGAAAAAGAACAGGGTAATGGCCTTTTGAAGTCATAGATAACATTACCAAGCAGGTGACAATACTTTGCAGGGCTGCAGTTCTCTAGGAGGCTGTATATGCTCTGAATGAGAATCCAATATATGGTGTGGTTTCTGTCATAGCCAGGATTCAAATGTCCAGGAATTAAGGGGGGAAGTGGGCGTGGCACCACTTACCTTATCTCTAGTGACCTACCAGCAAAAGTTTTGCTTCCTATTCTCACTACAACCTTATGCTCTGCTGGCCTGGAGGTCTTAGTTCCAGGTGGAGGAATGCTTCCTCCAGGAGACACAACAGTGATTCCACTCAACTGGAAGTGAAGACTGCCACCAGTCACTTTGGGCTCTTCATGCCTCTGACTCAACAGGCTAAGAGTTGCTGTGTTGGCTGCGGTGACTGATCTGGACTAGCATAAGGAAACTGGACTACTGCTCCAGTATGGAGAGAAAATTGATAAGTTAGACATTATTAAAATTAAAAATTTCTGCTCTGTGAAATACACTGTCAAGAGAATGAAAAGACAAGCCATGGACTGGGAGAAAATAATTGCAAAATACATATCTGATACAGGACTTGTATTCAAAATATACAAAGAACTCTTGGAGCTCAACACTAAGAAAACAAATCACCAGTTTAGAAATACACAAAAGATCTGAAAAGACAGCTTATCAAAGAAGATATAGAGATGGTAAAGTAGCACATGAAATGATGTTCAACATCATTTGTCATTAGATATTTACAAGGTTACAGAACAATGAAATATCACTACACCTATACAGTGTCTAAAATGGAAAACACTGACAATAATAATTGCTGGTGAGGGTGCTGAGCAATAGGAATTTCCATTAATTGCTGGTAGGAATGCAAAAAGGTACGCCAGTTTGAAAGAGAATTTGGCAGTTTCTTATGATGCTAACCATGGCCTTACTGTATGATGCAGCAACCACACACCTAAATATTCACTCTATGTAGTTGAAAATTTACCGGCATACAAAAACCTTCACACAAATGACTATAGCAGCTTTATTCATCTTAAAGTTGGAAGCAACCACGATATCCCATGATATTCAATAGGTGAATGGATAAACAAACTGTGGTACATCCATACCACAGAATAAAAATATCATTCAGCAATTTTTTTTAAATGAGCTCTCAAGCCATGAAAAAATAATGGAATTTTAAATGTATATTACTAAGTGAAAGAAGCTAGTTTGAAAACCCTACACTCTATATGATTCCACCTATATGACGTTTTAGAAAGGGCAAAACTATTGCTATAATAAAGAGATCGGTGGTGTCAGGGATTCGGGGAGAATGAGTAGAGGTTCACAGACAGACCACAAGAAGTTCATCAGGGCAGTGAATCTATTCTATGTGATACTGGAATGGTGGATGAATGCCGTTATACATTTTTCCAAAACCATGGAACTGTGCAACACAAAAAGTGAACCTTAACGTAAACAATAGACTTTAGTTAATAATAATTTATCAATATTGATTCATGAATTGTAACTCATTTAACACACTAACATAAGAGGCTACTAATAAGGAAAACTGTATTGGAGAATGAAGGTATTGTGTACTCTCAGTATTGTTGGCTCAATTTTCTATAAATTAAAACTGTTCTAAAAATTAAAGCCTATTAATTAAAAATACTAAACATGCAACTAACGTAGAACTCTGATTTCACACTTGGGCATTTGTTCCAGAGAAATGAAAATGTGTGATCACACTGAAACCTGTACATAAATGTTCATAGCAGTTTTATTCATGATACCTAAACACTGGAAACAGCCCAAATGACCTTCAATGTGGTGATTGTTAAACAAACCATGGTAGATCAATGCATAGAATACTACTATACTTAGCAATAAAAAGGAAGAAACTATTGATATATACCACCCCTCAAGAGAATGCTGTCTTAGTCCATTCAGGCAGCTATAATGCAGTAAATTCCTTTAAACTGGGTAATTTATAAATAATACAAAATTATTTTCTCACTGTTCTAGAGGCTGGGAAGTCCAAGAACAAGGCACTAGCAGATTTGATATCTGGTGAAGGCTCTCTGCTTCATAGCTGGTGCTTCCTGTTGTGTTCTCACATGGCAGCAGGGGCAAACTACTCCTTCTCACCTCTTTTATAAGATCACTACTCTCATTCATGTGGGCTCCACCCTAATGACTGAACCACCTTCTAAAGATCCTACCTTTCATAGTATCACACTGTCAATTAAGTTTCAACCTATGAGTTTGGGGAGGGGGGACACATTCAGATCATAGTTTATGCTAAGTGCAAAAAGGTTACATACAGTATGATTCCATTTATATATTATTCTTGACATAACAAAATTATGAAAGTAGAGGATAGATTAGAGGTTCCCAGGAGTTAAAGGAAGAGAGTGGGTGTGAAAGGGAAGTGGATATCTCTAAAAAATGGTAATATGAGGGAACTGTGTGGTGATGGAAATGTTTACTGTCTTGACAGTATCAATGTCACTATCCTAGTTTTGATATTCTACTATGGTATTGCAAGATGTTACTGTTAGGAGAAGCTGGCTAAAGAGTATGCAATATCTCCATGTTATTCCTCACAAGTGAATCCACAATTTTCTCAATGATATTAATATTTAACAATTGCCTGCAAGTTACTGACTGCACGAGAGGCTGACCACTCCCACTGCCCCTGTCCCATCATTGCTAGGCAACTGCCCACCCTTAAGTTTTCTTAATAAGAAAGTGCATAAGCACGATTATATACATGGTGTCCAAACAACATCATTTTAGTGATTGGAGAGTTGTCAATGACTTTTCATAAGATGAGATGATTGGTCCTTCTGAGAGCCTTTAGTTGCTTACAGCATAGGCTATATGTCAGTCAGAGTTCTCCAGAGAAACATAATCAATAGGATGTGTATGTGTGCACATGAGTGTGGGGGCAATCTGCTTTACTCACAATCTACTGATTTGAATGTTAATCACATTTACAAAATATCTTCACAGCAACATCTAGACAGGTGTTTGACCACACATCTGGGGACCATAGCCCAGCCACGGTAACAAACACTGCTATGAGATGGGTGGGTGTCCTGAAGGCAATTACTTTGTGTACATTTTTTGGAGGAGATTTTCATGCCTCACACATATCACACTTCTCCTTTTCTCCATTCTGGTCCCCTTACACACACACACACACACACACAAAAAAAAAAAATACTAAGTCTTTTTTTGCCTTGTCAGTGGGTGAAACTGTTAAGGAGGTAATTTGGTCCAGGGCTCAGCCCTGCGTGTCTGGCTCAGCTGGTCTGATGCCAACCCTGAAAGACACATGCCCTCCCTTCCCACACACCTACCTCTTCCCTCCTTCCTCCCTCCTCACCATCACAGAACACTCAGGGACACACACACCATTTCACAGGTGGTTGATTTAATTTTCATCACTGTCATATACCCCATTGGTGAAAAATTCCTCATTGACTTTTTTGGCCATGTACCCGCAGCCAGACCTCTGGAGACTCCGCAGATAGCTCTGAGGTCGCTGGCCTCACTCCAAAGTTACTGGCTGTTGAGGGTGATGTTGAGGTGGTGGAGCTCTCCCCACTCTCTGGAGCCTGCTCTGGCTGATTTTGTCTAACTTCCTCATCCAGCTGGTGACAAGGGTTGAAAGGTGTAAGCCCTGTCTCCTCTTTGGGTTGAATTGAAAGGGTGGTAACCTTTGGAGAAGCTTTTGTCCTCAAAGTGCCTCAAACGGGTTCTTTTACCTTCCTGGTTGCCTTTCGCACCTGCAAGGACAACAGGGAGATCACAGAAGGGAACTGATTGGGGGGAGAGGGTGGAGGTAGGTTGGGAGCATGGTAAGGGGTGCGGCCCAAAGGGGAGGTTTGTGTTGGGCAAGGGTAGGGGGAGAGTGGGGCCCAGGACTCGAGAGGAATGCAGGGAGGAGCTTGGGTGGGTCACTCACCTTGAAGCTGTCTCTGGAACTGGGTTGTTGAGGGGCCTTCCTCTTCTTCCCCACTTTGACATTGGCAGGATATTGTTCAATGACGGTGCCAGAGACTTGTGATTTCCCAGTCATCTTCACCATGTCAGTGCTTCCCAGGAGTGTACACAGGCCACCTGACTTCCCTATGTATACCCTCCCCAGGATAGGGTGCAGCCACGCCCCTAAGCATTGTTTGGTCACCAAGCCACACCCAGGCAATGGGAGCCCTAGGAGACCTTAGATGTCACAAGGCACCACACTGATGTCATGGGGTTATGGTTGGGGTTGGGGTGGGGAAAGATTCTGGCGAGGCCAATACACAGCTTAGACATCACAAACACGATCCTGACACAATCCCATCACCCTGGGGGTGCGGGTGGGTGTCAAGATGCAACTTACATATCTCTCAATGCACCATCCTGACACTCCAGCAGAGAGGATGCTGGGGGGCCTAGATGCTCTGGTTGGAAAAAGGGAGATTTTCTTTAACACCCCTA
This sequence comes from Eulemur mongoz, assembly GCA_028534055.1. Lineage (NCBI taxonomy): Eukaryota > Metazoa > Chordata > Mammalia > Primates > Lemuridae > Eulemur > Eulemur mongoz. Next base: position 9,353,453 of record JAPYYL010000031.1, on the reverse strand, counting down.
AAGAGCCCTCCGAACTGACCTTCCACCCTCTTCATTTCTCCATCTTGGATTCTGGTGGAGCACACAGCAAGGAGACTGTTCCTCTTCAAAGCCTTTCCCCACAACCACCCCGTTGACTAGTTCATTCTGTTCTCCCTGCTCTTCACCATTATCTAGTTTCATATGTCTTACCTAAAATCCCTCCATGATAATGTGGCCATATTAAGTCTCTGTAAAAATGTGAATCATTCCACTTCTCACTTACAGTTTTTTCTTATGCCCCTTGAAGGCTATCTATTTCTTGGCTACCAGCAGGGAACTTTTCCATCCACCTCATTTTCCCCATTGTTTACAGAGGTCCCCCTTGTTTTCTGTTTTCCATCTGAAATCACTGCCTTTGGGCAGGCAAGAATTCAGTGAATAATCTCTCTGCCTTGGGTATCCTGCCCTTAGTTCAGTTCTGGGCATTGTGTTTGTCTCTGTAGGTGTATAGTAAACAAACCTGGGTTTTATCAGCACAGGGCAAATAAGGCAAATGTTCATGTGCCTGAAGTTGTGATTGATATTTGCATGTAAAAAAAATACAACCTGAGACTAATGAGTTCATGGTAAGGAGACTGGAATTGTTTAACATTGTACTGGAGGTTCTGGCAAGAGAATGTGAAATGGTACACCCAATTTAAAACACGGTTTTGCAGTTTCTTAAATTTTCTTATTTCAAAATATTAAGAGGGTACAAATGTTTGAAGTTACGTGGGTTGCTTTTGAAATTTTTGATTCTCCCCTCCTTTCCCCTCCCCCCTATGCTTGATTTCCACTGAGTTTTACTTCCCTCTGTGCACATGTGTTCTCATCAGTTAATTCCAATTTAATAGCAAGTACATGTGGTGTTTGTTTTTCCATTCTTGAGATACTTCACTTAGGAAAATGGTCTCCAGTTCCATCAAGATTGTTGCAGAAGACATTAACTCATCTTTCTTATGGCTCAGTTGTACTCCATGGTATACATATACATTTGATTAACACACTCATGTGTCAATGGGCATTTGGATTGATTCCACATCTTTGCAATTGTTAATTGTGCTGCAATAAACATTCAAGAGCATCTGTCTTCTTTTCCTTTGGGTAGATATCCAGTAGTGGGATTGCTGGATCGATAATTTGATCTACTTTTAGATCTTTGAAGGATCTCCTTACTGTTTTACTTAAGGGTTGTACTAATTTGCAGTCCCACCAACACTGTATAAGTGTTTCTTTCTTTCTGCATCTATTGCTTTTGGTCTTTTAATTAAAAGCCACTCTAACTGGGGTAAGGTAATATCTCATTGTGGTTTTAGTTTGCATTTCCCTGATGATTAATGATGTTGAGCATTTTTTCATTTATTTATCGGCCATTTCTCTATCTTCTTCTGAATATCTTCTGTTCATCTCTTTTCCCTGTATTTTTATAAGGATGTTTGATTTTTTTCTCACTGATATGTTTGCGTTACTTGTAAATTCGGGATATTAGTCCTTTATTAGACACATAGTGTACTAATATTTTTTTCCCATTTTGTGAGCTATTTGCTCTGTTGATCGTTTCCTGAGCTGTGCAGAAGATTGTTAGTTTAATCAAATCCCACTTATTTATTTTTCTTGTTGCCATGATTGCCACTGGGGTCTTAGTCATAAATTCTTTGTTAGGCCTATATCTAGAAGAGTTCTTCCTACATTTTCCTCTAGAATACTTATGATTTCATGCCTTAGATGTAAGTCTTTTTTCCATCTTGAATTAATTTTGGTGAGTAGTTAGATGTAGGGCTTTCATTCTTCTCCATGTGGCTATCCAATTTTTCCAACCAACTGATCTTCAACAAAGTAGACAACAGTGTACATTGGGAAAAGAAGTTTCTTGAAATGTTAATCCTGCCCCTACCATATGATGCAACCATCCCTCTTCTATGTATTTGTATAACTTTTAAAATTCAAACGAATCTCTCATGGCAGGCAGATCAGAGGTTGCTTGAGAATGTGGGTTCAGAGAATAGCAGGAGGGAGGAATTACAAAGGGCTAGAGATAACCTTTTCAGGCTGATGGATATGTTCACTCTCTTGATTGTGCTGCTGCTTTTCCTGGTGCATAGATATGTAAAACTTATCAAGTTATACACTTTGATAAGTTTATTGTATGCTGACCATTCCTTGAGGGAAATGTTTTTAGAAATTATATTCCCCAAAGATGTTAGAATCAAAATGGAGTCATTAAACATTAAGAAAACCTTGACAAATAGAGCTAGGAAGGGTGACAATGAGAGTGTTCTCATGCCTGTGTGCCTGGTAACAAAACCATCATAAAAGACTCTGCAAAAACCACAATCTTGATGCACAGAAGCCATCACAACCTTAAACAAAAATTACTTCTTCAAAGAGATCAGCCCAGCAACTGCCTGTCCAATTTCAGACTGGCATCACCCTTGTTATTGGTCTTCATTGTTGGTCCATAGATTAATATTGCTATATTAGAGACAGAAATTATCTCAGGAGTTTTGCAGGGCTTTGCCCTGAAGGAATATGTGAACGTGTTAGTTCACATATGCAAAGCTGCCTCACCTCAGCAGGGCATCTCAAGGGTCAGTAGCAGTTTCTTTCCAAAGTGACACTGAAGTCTCAAACCTCTGCTTTTCTGCTGCTTTGAATGACAAAGCAGGTTTAATGGAGCCAGGGGATGAGAGCTGAACAAAGAGTGCCCACCCACAGACAGACACCTGTGCCTAAAAGCAGTTAGCCCAAAGGACAGCTCTTGCTTGACTCCTGATTACCTGTCTCAATCCACAATAACTAGATAAAGAAATATGGAGCCACTATATCTCTGTTTAACTTTTCTGCTAAAGTGATAGTTTTTCCTTAGAACTTAGAAGTTTGTCTCAGAGAGATTTTGTAACTGTTTGCACATGTAGAGAATTTAACTAAGGGATCTCTAGAAGTATTTTGGGAGACTTACCCTAAAACGAACTACCTGTTGTCATGTAAATCTGTTACCCCTGGCAACCAATCACTGTACCCATAAATACTTATGTGAAACTTCACTCATGGCCTCACAATTTACAGGAATATTGTGGGGACTCCTGAGCTCCCCTTTTTTTATGAATCTATTCTTTATAAAACTGCACTATCATCTCTGTGTATTACTTTTCTTATTTTCTAGTATTTCCTTATCAATTGCAAGGACCCCTGCCTGAGGGACCCAATTCTTCCTGGGAGTGTAGCTAAATCTCCACACTTTGTAGCTAAGGAAGATTATCTAAAAAAAATTATGTAATACTCCTCATTTTTTTTCCTTTTAAAACCTTTGTCTTCCTTTACCACCCTGATTATGCACATAGTTTACTATGGCACACGTATTCTACTGCAATGGTCTATTCCCAAATTAACACCATTTTCTTTCAGAGATGGCCTTTGTTTGTTATTTAGGTTGACAATTACTCACTTGAAAAAACAAATTTTGAAAGGATAAAGATAAAAGATTTGGGAGGAGGGTATCACTGGAATTATATAGAAATACTAGAGTATGACGGTGACCAAAATCAAAACTGGCTATTATTCAGTTTTATTATTGTTTTAAAGTTCTCTGTAGGGATTCAACTTCCACATCTGAGGAGGTGAATTACACATGCTTTCCCCTATTTCTCCTGCTAAGTACAACTAAACACCCAGAGCATTATATATAAAATAAGAATAAGAAGACACTGAATGGTGGAGAGAGGAGGCAGACTGGCTAGCAACCTAGGAACCCAAGGAACAACAAGGTGGTAAGTTCTCTGGTTTTCCTTAAGCCACTTGTAGCCCAGAAATGGAGCAAAATAAGCCAGCACATAGAAAGGTCAACAGGTACATGGACGGGGTGAGCCTTAACAAAAGCCTGCTCTAACAAAAAAAAAAAAAAAAAAAAAAAAAAAAACAGGAAAAGGGCAAGACAGACAATTTTTAGACTGTAGTTGCTCTACTCCCATTAATGCCATCACCATGAAAGAAAAATGCCTGTGGCTCCCCCTACACAGATACCAGCAACTGTCAAGTAGGGTGTCTGGGGTGCTGCCCTCACCAGGCTATACTAAGAGTGCCAATTACCCCTTCACCACCACTAGAATACTGTCAAAGGAGACTGAGAAGGGAGGTTGGAGTTTCATCCCACCAGGTGGTAATGAAGATTGCCCACCCAATCCCACATTGTAAAGCTCATGAGGAACCTACACTTCCAACCAAAGGTAATGAGTCACCCTTTCATCTCCCACCTAGGATGTCATCAGAGGCTTCTCAAAGAGTGAGGACTTTCACAATTGTCCAGCAATAATGAGGCCATCCTCACTCTCCGTGGTCAGTGGAAACTACATGGAAAACAGTAATGAAGGATACTCACCCCTCCCAGTCAAGGAGGTATCAACAGAGACTGGGTGGATTTGGGAGTTCTGGATAAGTGCCACACGCTAACAGATTGGGCTACTGGAGCTCTAAGATGGAAGATATGGCTCTCTACTGGGCCTCTACCTAATGTTCAATTCCCACATGGCAGTAATGAGATAGTACCCTGCTTCCCTTGCCAGAGCAATATCAGAGAAAGCCAGTGAAAACATAAGGTTTAAATAAGATCCCGAGTAATATGACGTAACAACTGAAATGTCAATGGCTCAACCAAAAATCATTCACATAACAAGAACCAGGAAGATATCAAACTGAAAAAAAATATATATACTCAATGCATGTCAACACCAAGACAACAGACAGGTGAGAATTATCTAACAAAAATTTTAAATTTTCCATTATAAAAATGCTTCATCCTATATCACAAACACCCTTGAAATAAGTGTAAATAATAGAAAATCTCTGTAAGAAATAGAAAGTCTCAGCTAAGGAGTAGCAGATACAAAGAAAAATCAAATGAAGTTCTTAGAACTGAAAAAGGCAATAACTGAAATTACAAACTCAATGGATTGCCATAAAAGAAAAATGGAGGTTATGGAGGAAAGAATCGTTTAACTGAAAGACAGAACAATAGAAACTTCCTAGTTTGAACAACAGAGACAAAATACACTGAGATAAAATGTTCAGAGCTTCTCGGACCTATGGGACTATAACAAAAGACCTAATATTCATGTGGCTGGAGTTCTGGAAAGAGAGCAGGAAGAGAATGTGGCAAAAAAGTACTCAAAGAAATAATGGCTGAATACTTTCCAAATTTAACAACCATCATACACCTACAAATTCAAGGTGGCTGACTAGAGACATCACTTGCAGATTGTCCCATAGGGAAAGAAAGGTTTCAGATAAAGGAAAGGGGTGAGTGGACAAAGCTTGGGTGTAGAATATTCAACACCGAAGCCTAAATATAGGAAAAATATCTTTAAGAACTGAAGGTGAAATCAAGACACTCTCAGATTAAAGAAAACTAATAGGATATGTCACCAGGAAATATACCCTAAAAGAATAGGTAGAGGAAGTTCCCTAAATAGAAAGAAAATGATAAAAGGGATAATGGGGAATTGGAACATCAGGAAATATGAAAGAATATGATAAGCAAAAAAGTGGATAAATACGATAGACTTTCTTTTGCCTCTCGAATATTCTAATTTATGTTTGACTGTTAAAGCAAAAATTATAACACTGTCTGATGCGGTAGTAAATGTATGTATAAGTAATATTTAGGACAATTACATCATAAAAAGGAAAAGGGACATGAAGCAATGTGAGGTTTCTACACTTCACTTGAAGTAGTGAAATGTTAACTGTTGATGCTGATAAATTAGGTATATATAATAAGCAACCACTAAAAAAGATATACAGTTGTAAGTTCACACTCCCATCCTTACAATAAGAAAACACTTGGCAAAGTGAAAATCAGTAATTTCTCTTTTATCTATCAGAGAATTGAGGTTGCAGGGCAAGCTACTAACCCAAAGTATGCAAAGACGGATGCATACAAAAAGGCCCAGATGAGATCTGCTGACCTGGAGCAGAAGCTGCTGGAGTCATAAATGGTAAGACCATGAAATGGTGATTTTGATGAATTTCTGAAGGCTGAGTGTGGGGTATGTGAGTGATAAACTACGTGGGACTACAATCTTAAAGGGAAAACATTCTGGGTTTTACCACCAGGAACCCCTCCATATTCTCACAATGAAGACCTGAGAAAGATGGCCATGTGGATCAAGATGGCAGCCTCGTTTCTACAGGGCTCCCTAGAGACTAACTGGCAGCCTGAAGCCTTTCCAACCAGCACCTCCAAATCCCATTTTGATAAAGAAAGGTCTTCATTAAGACACTTCTGCAACACCCCTCCCCAGACTGGAGGCATGTCATGTGCTGGAAGCGGATGCCCCCGCACTGGTATCCCTGGAAGCCCCCTGCCCACTGGGAATGACTTCAATGTCATCCCATGAAGCCTGTCGTCTCCACATTTACAGTGTCCCTCACCTTAACAAGGAGAAAGACACTTGCTGTGCATTTTTCACAAAGTTTAATCAAAATTGATCCTAGAGCTAAAAGTAAAGAACAAAACTATAAAGCTTCTGAAAGGTAACATGGAAGAAAATCAAGGTGAACTTGGAATTGGCAATGACTTCTTAGATACAACACCAAAGGCATGAATCATGAAAGAAAAAATTTGATACGTTAGACATTATTAAAATTAAAACTTCTACTCTGTGAAAGACACTGTTAGGAGAATCCTCCCCAGAGTGTTGGTAGCTCCTGTGCTGGTAGGGGAAGCCCTCCTATTGGTACCTCTGGAGGCCCTCTGCCGACTTCCAATGACCTCAATATCATACCATGATGCTTGTGCTCCCCACATTTAGAGTGTCCCTCAGCTTAGCAATGAAAAAGACACTTGCTGTGCACCTTTCACAAAGTTTCCTCAAAATGGATCCTAGACCTAAAAGTAAAGCACAAAACTATAAAACTTCTGTAGGGTAACATGGAAGAAAATCAAAGTGAACTTGGATTTGGCAACGACTTCTTAGATACAATACCAAAGGCATGACTCACGAAAGAAAAAATTGATAAGTTGGACATTATTAAATTTAAAAACCTTACTCTGTGAAAGATACTGTTAGGAGAATCCTCCCAAGATTGGTGGTAACCGCTTCCCGTGTTGTTAGGGGAAGCCCTCCCACTGGTATCTCTGGAGGTCCCCTGCCCACTTGGACTGAATTCAATGTCATCCCATGATACTTACCCCTCCACATTTAGAGTACCTCTCACCACAGGAAGGGGAAATACCCTCCTTTGCTCCATCAAGTACTCCAAATCCCATTAGCAGGGTTGTGCAGAGAGTGATTTCTGCAAACAAGAAGCATTTGTGGTACACGTTGGTATGAGCCAAACAGAGAGTGGCCAAAGCCCCCGAGCCCCTCCCTCCATAAAGAGCTCTCATCCAGGTGAGGAGGGAGGTAGTACTCTGCTCCCAACACATCTGGAAAAAATGGCCTTTCCTTTAAGCTAGTAAAGGCCTCCCTGGCCTGGTCAGTCTTTCAGTACAACATCTCTTGTCAGGAGTCTCTGGACTCATACATCAAGTCACACTTGTTGGAGCACCAGGGCTCTAGCGGCCAGGAGAGCTTGTGGTGGAAGGTAGAATGAGCATATCATTGGTCCAGGTAGCCTTCTCTCAAGCTGCTTCTAGCCACCAGGTCCAGTTTTTTGAAAATGAAGGCCCATGAAGGAAGCAAGGCCATGTGTGTCAGAGAGAGGGAGCAGAAAGAGCTGCCATTTCCTCTCTTTCTCCCCAGCTCATATCATCTCCATCCCTTCTGGCATGACATGATGTCCCCAAACTCTTTCAGTCCTTTCTCCTCCAGCATTTTCAAAGCCCTACTTGACCAACAATGCTAGGTTGATTCAACTATTCAATATAGTTTTGTGTGTTTTGAAATGATTTATAGCAACAATTGAAAAAGTAGGCATTAAATCCCTCTGCAATTGATTTTTAGGCAGCTTCAGAAAATTCCAGTTGCATTGGGGTTTCTACATGGATATCCAGTTGTTTCACTGTCATTTACTAAAACTACTGTGATTCCACACTGTTCTGCAGTTGCACCTTTTTCGTAAATCAATGGCCCATATATAAGCCTATCTGTTTCAAGAGTACGCTATTTCCATTGATCTGCTTGTCAACCATGGCACACAAATCACAAACTTAATTACTCTAGCATTTTAATAATTCTTACTCATCTGGTAGAGTAACTAGCTTTATCTTCCTCTATTCCTTCAAGACTGTGTTGGCTATGCTTGGCCTGTTGCATGCCAATTTCAACATTACACTCCACTGGGTAACATTTCACACAGATATGCACATAAACAGATACATTCACCCACAAAGACTTGGGGATTTTTTATTTAGATTGCAGTCAATCTGTAGGTCAATGTGGACTGTGCAGACAGGGAGGTGCTCTGGCCCATCCGGGTGGAGGTGTCCACTGGGAAAATGGGTCTGTCTATGGGGATAGGAGTCAGGGCTGACTTAGTGTTTGGCTACATCAACAGGAGTCACTTCAGTCCATGGGGTTAAGTTAAGCAGAGTGCTGTGTAGGTAGTGGCCTACATGCTTGTAATAATCTGCGTTCTTCACAGAAATAAAAGGAAGAATAGCATGGAGCAGTGGAGCTGCAAGTATAAGTCCTGGAGTCTACAGGTCCGACAACCCAGGGATGAGTGATCTGGGAACAAGTGAAGATGGATATCCCAGCTTGGAAATTGAGAGAATTCACCCTCCTTCCATTTTCTTTTGTTCTAGGGGCACTCTCAGTGGCTGCCACATTGGTGAGGGCTATCTTCTTTACTCAGTCTACAGACTGAAATGCCAACCTCTTTCAAAAACACCCTCACGGACACAATGTTTGACCATCTATCTGAGCCCAGCCAAGTCAGCACGTAAAATTAGCCATCACCAGTCAAACCGTTCTCCACTTGGCACCTATACACAGCTGCTTAGACCATACCTAAGCTCCAAATAAAGACAATAGCAAGGTCCTGATTCTACCTAACTTAATACAGCTGTCCTGCACACAAACAGAAATAAACAAATCATTTCCCCAGAAGAGGAGATAAGGTCGTTCAATGAGGTTTTTCTTGTGCTGATATCCCATAACTTAAATAATATTACATCAAATCACAATACTTAAATACTGATAGGAGGTCCACGTATGTATGTTACATAATAAGGGAGTACAGGAGGAAAGAAAATAAAGGTATTTGCTATATATATATGTATATGCATAGATAAACAAACAAATGTATTTGTGAATAATAACAGGGTAATGGCCTTTTGAAGTCATAGTTAACAGCACAAGGTAGGTGACAATATGTTGCATGGCTGCGGTTCTCTAGGAGGCTGTATATGCTCTGAATAAGCGTCCAATATATGGTGTGGTTTCTGTCATAGACAGGATTCAAAGGTCCAGGAATTAAGGGGTGGAAGTGGGCATGGCACCACTCACCTTACCTCTAGTGACCTACCAGCAAAAGTTTTGCTTCCTGTTCCCACAACAACCTTATGTTCTTCTGGCCTAGAAATCATAGGTCCAGGTGGGGGAATGCTTCCTCCAGGAGACACAAGAGTGATTCCACTCAACTGGAAGTGAAGACTGCCACCAGTCACTTTGGGTTTTTCAAGTCTCTGACTCAACAGGCTAAGAGTTGCTGTGTTAGCTGGGTGACTGATCTGGACTAGTAAGGGGAAACTGGACTGCTGCTCCTCCATGAAGGCAAGGAAGAGCATGTCTGGAATATAGGAGATCCATCAGGGAGTCCCGTAGCATTGCCATTTCCTGTGATTAATGTCAGTGAGAAATTACTACAACCCAATCCAGGTAGGACTAGGAATGGCTGATCTTACAAGAACAAAGTTTAGGGTCACCCCACCAGCTAAAGAACCATTGCCAGCTGAGATGCTGAAAGCAAAGGGAATACAGAATGGGTAGCAGAAGGTGGTTATAACTACCAGCTACCACTATGTGACTGGTTACATAAACAAGTGGTTCCTCATTTTGTTATGAATACATTTGTCATCAAAATGCCTTTCAGTTAGATCCAAGATTTTGTGTATATCAATGCCTCCTTTTTTTATTGCTGTGTAGTGTACTGCTGTGTGGTTGCATCACAGTTTTTTATCCGTCACCCATGGAAGGATAGTGGGTTGTTTGCAGATTTGGACAAATATGAATAGGGCTGCCATAAATATTTTGGTGTAGGTTTTTGCGTGAGCATACAGTTTTGTTGCTTCCAGGAGTGGCAGTGCTCAGCCCTATGGTAAGTGTGTGTTTATAAGACATTACCCAATCATTTTCCACAGTGGCTGTAACAGTTTACTTTCTCACACTAATGCATGAGATTTCAACTTGTTCTTTGTCCTGGTGAGCACTGTCAGTACTTTTATTTTAATCATCTACAAATGTGTGTCATGTTATCTTATTTTTATTTCAATTTGCATTTCTTTAATGGCCAATGGTTGCAAACTACCTTCATGTGCTTATTTGCCATTATATACCTGCTTTCATAAAGGACTTATGGAGGTACTTTGTCCATTACTAAAACTGGGTCATTTGTTTTCTAATTTTCAAGTTTTGAGAGCCCTTTATGTATTCCAGATACAAATACTTCGTTGGATATATGATCTGCGAATATTTTGTCCCTGTTGTTAGGTTGCCTTTTTGGCTTTTAATCTGTCTTTCTCAGATCAAAATTTTTAATTCTCAGGAAGTCTAATTTAATATTTGTCCTTTAGGGATCATGCTTTTCATGTCGTGCTCAAGATCTCTTTGTGTATGGCAGGTAATGACATTTTCTCCCATGGTTTCTTTAAAAGTGTAATTGTTTTTCATTTAACATTTAGGTATATGACAAATTTCTTACACATGGATGTCTAACTGTTCCAATACTATTTCTTGAAAGGACCAGCTGTTTTCAATTTAATTGTCTTAGATTTTTGTAAAACTACAGGCCATACTTGTGTAGGTCTATTTCTGTATTCTCTGATCAATTTCTTTTTTTTTTTTTTTTCACGTTTACTAAAGCAGATGAATCTTCTCTATTGCAATGCATTTTTCTAGTTTAAACATAACTGAAGCAAATTATAAAGGGAATTAAAATGAACATTTAGGAGTGTTTTCACTGTAGATATAAAAAAATAAAGTTTTGAAAATCCCTGAATTTGGAGAGCCAGTTCTATTAGCATACTCAATATTCACATCACTGATTTTTCCATAAAATGCAGATTTTATTCAGAATGATTCAGGACAATGCAAATGGACTTTAGTCTGATTTTCAGAGAATGAGTTAATAAAATGGCTGGGATGTGTCTGAAGAAGAAGGCAAAACAGATAAGATTATTTCTGTGTACAAAATATGTTATCTTC
>JAPYYL010000031.1:9315497-9341590 GCA_028534055.1 Eulemur mongoz | reverse complement strand
AACTCCTTCCCATCCTTTCAGCTGCTTTTCCAGCCAAACCGCTTTTTTTTATCCATTTCATCATCACCCAAAATCTTAGCCCTTACAATTGGCCAAATTGGACTTGAGATAACCTAATTAAAATGCCATTTAAATAGGAATGGCTCTGGCTCTCCCTGCCAGGCAGATGTGTACCTGGCCAGTGGCTTGGGGGCCTCACTTCATGGGATATTCACCCTATCTCTCAGGGAATACCTGCAAAGGATGATTATCAGTCACCTGGCTCTTGAACTGTGCTCAGCCACAGTGGGACAAGAGCACAGGTCACCTTCCACACCCACCCCAGATGGAGATTCCTCTTTGCTTGGCTCACCATCCAGAAAGAACTGCTCAGGGCAGTTCTCCCATCCAGTCTTTGCTCTCAGCCCTAAGTCATGAGTCACATGATCTGACAGTCATGCCCTGCCACCACCCAGCTTCATTAAAACCAACTCCCACAGAAGGAACAGCAGTTTCTCCAGCTCCAAACCACCCTGGCTCAGGGCACTCACACCCCACTACTCTCAGCAGAAGCACCACCCTTCAATCCTTCCATCATTTGTTCTTTAGGACTTAGAGGACATCTCACAAGCTTAATTATATGACTGCAGCTCCCAGCCTCTCTACTTCTATAGGCAGCGGTGGGTAGGTCTGGCTTACCCTAGTGTCTCTGTTAACCTAGGGCCTTTCAAAGAGCAGATGGTGAATGAATAATTGGGGAACAAATGTGCCAGTGAGCAGCGGATTTTATTTATTAAGATTAAATTTCCTGTATGTTATAAAGTAAGCCAAGCAAATTCACATACACACATACATTTTTATTTTATAGAAAATTATGTGAAAAAGGATAAGATGGCAAGAAGGAAGTGTCTTTGAATTTTATTTCTCTATTTCATAACTCCTTATATTTAAATGAAAAGTTCTTTCACATTTCCAAGATAATTCCTATTGCAATGACATTCCAATTCCACCTTGTTATGAGCAGGAAAAGGAAATGGAAGGTGACCCCATTTCTATTACAAAATAACAAACTATTTCTTTTCATAAGCAAAATTACATGTGTAATGTGTGCCTGGAGGGCCCTAGAACTCACCCCTCTGCTGGCCTGAGAAACTCTCAGAACAAGAGCTCACATCCCTCATACAGAGCAGAAGGCAGTGAGTGGGCCCCGCATCTCTCAGGGATGACTGCAGGGCCTGTGTGAGACTGTTCTGTGGTGGGAGTTCCCTCAACCCACCCTAAGGGTATTTACCTTTAATCCTGGCAGGGCCTTGACCCACCACTGCTGACTTGATATGGTCCATCTGAGCTCAGGCCAACCTCTAACTCCTGAGGATACCCCTACCCCACTGCCGTGAGAGCCACAGCTTGCCATGTCTTGCTGCTCCCACCTGTATCCTTGGGGGCTGAAAACAGAGAAGCCAGTCTCTGTGGGGTTCCTTCTTTTCTGGGGTGGGTAAGTACTTTCAGTCCTCACTAAGGGTACCTATCTTGACTTCTCACAAAACCTGGGACTCCTCCCTCAGCTGATCTGAGGCTGCACCACTCAGAACAAGGTCCTCTCCCCTTTACATGCTCCCCACATAGAAGTTTGGGGCCAGCACATGTGGTCACCCATGCTTGTTTCCTCCCAGGGCCAAGAACTGTCATAGGGGATGGACGGGTACTCTCTATCTGGGGTATGAGGTCCCCTCACTCATCCCCCTGTGTCCTCACGTTGATGATGCCTAGCAGGCCTGGGACTCTTTCCTGTGCCGACCTGGAGCTGCTACCCTCAGATCAAAGTTGTAACCACACTCAGCCCCTTCAGGCAGTAGTGAGGGAGTACCAGGTCTGGCCACCCTCCCTGAAGCTTCCAGGGCTGACTGTGGGGACAGGGTTTCTCTGTGAGACCTCCATTGTTCTGGAGTGGGGTACCCCTTGTCCTTCCCCACACCAAGGTGTTCACCTTCCTTGTGGCCATAAAGAAGCCTGGATGTACCGCATGTGGCCACCCTGCCCAGGGTCTCCCAGGGATGAAAGCAGGGGCACGGTTGGGGCCCCTCTGTCCTGGGATCCTGAGTGTCCATCCACCTCTTTTCTCCCTGTAGGGTCTGGGCATTTCCCGCTGGTCACCTGAGGCTGTGCTCACTATACCAAGCCCTACCCTCCCTTAGACCCATAGGTGGCTGTCAAGATGTGCATGGCAGGCCACCCTGCATGGGGCCTACCAGGGATGATGGCAAGGACAGGCATCTGTGGGGTTCCCCCCATCCTGAAGTCTAAGGCTCCCTCCCTTCCTTCTTATCTCTGTGTTCTCATCTTGGCTACGTGTTACAGCCTGCATCCCTTCCACTCACACCAATGCCCTTACTTCTCTTTAACCCCTGAGGTGTAAGTAAGTGGCTCCCACACCCCGGGCCATCCCAGCTGTGACACTCGGGGTGGAATGGGATTGGGGTGGGAGGCCTCAGTCCTCCCTCAGGGTGCTGACCTTGATGCCTGGCAGAGCCCTGACCACCCCCCCCATTTTCCTTAAGTCAGCCCCAGGTCACAGCAGGCTCTGACTTCCAGAGTCCCCTAAATACTAAGGGGGAGGGTCTCAGCCTGACAGGTCTGCCCGATGGTGGCCCAAGGCTGACAGCAGGGCGAAGCTGGATTATATGGGGACACTTTACCTCAGTCCACCCTCCACATCTCACTTGACTCCTCACAGAGCCTGAGCCCTCTTTCCTCCACCGACAAGAAGCCTGCCCCTCAGACCAACCGCCTCAACTCTGTCAGCCAATAGAAGGACGTTGGTGGACATCAGATCCCAACCCCCACTCTGGCTTCCCGGACTGACAGCAGGGGCGGAGCTGGACTATGTGCCGACCCTCTAGGTGGGGGCCTCCTCAGTCCACCCTCCTCATCTCACCTCACTGCTAACAGATCCTGGGCACACTCTCCTATGCCGATCTGAAGCCTGCCCCTCAGGCCAGCTGCCTCACCTCTGTCACCCCCTAGAAGGACGTTGGTGGACGTCACAGCCAGGTCCCCACACTTGGGCTTCACTGGACTTCCCTGAGCTTCCTCAGGCTGACAGGAGAGGCATAGCTGGATTATTTGGGGACCCTCTACCAGAGGGGTGTCTGCTCAGTCCCCCTTCAGCATCTCACCTTGACTGCTCAAGAACCTGGCCCCTCTCCTAACAGTTGACTGGAAGTCTGAACCTCAGACCAACGGGTTCACCTCACTCAGCCCCCAGACACAAGTTGGTGAATGTCACATCCAGCCCCGGACTAGGGTTTCCCAGGGGAACCCCATGTTCCCATGACAACATGGACAACAGTGGAATGTGGTGTCTCATAAGAGGATGTGGCAGATCTTGGATCTCTGCCCTCTACAGCCCTCAGTTGACCCTGGGTCACATCAACATATGACTCCCAGAGTCCCTTGTGTTCTAAACGGGAAGGGCTCAGCCTTACAAGTCTGTCCCAGTGTGGCACAGGGCTGACAGCAGGGGCAGAGCTAGATTATTTGGGGCCCTCTGCCATCTGCTGAGCTGAAGTCTGGACCTCACACCAAAGCCCTCACCTCTGTCAACCCCTGAGGCAGAAGTTGATGGACATCAATGATGGCAGAGCCAGAGATGGGGCCTCTCTGTCCTAGGGTCCAGGGTCCCCCTAATCCTCCATCAGTGTCTCACTTTCACTGGCAGCAGAAACTCGACTCCGTCCACACTGGCAATGGGATCTCCCACAGCTGACCATTAGTACAGTGCTGGGGCCCCTTCCATTCTGGAGTCCAGGGCTGCCTTGGTCCCTCATCAGGGCCCTCACCATGTTTCCTATTGAGCCATGTGACACCTCCCTGGGGTAACCTGAGTATGTCCAGGTAGACTAAGGCATACACTGCCATGAGGCCTTTGAGGCAGAACTTCACGTCTACAGGTCAACACATGTATTGCTGAGAATTGAGGGAGGGTCAGCCTGACAACTCTACCTGGAGTCTTCGAGGACTGGCAGGGCAGAGATGGATTCTCTGGGACTCCTATGTTCTGTGGTGAGTGGACACTTCAGTTCTCACTCATGAGAGCCCTCATCTTGGACCTTGGCTGCTGGATTAAATGCTCCATGGGAAATGTGCTCTCCCTTCCACATAGGACCATTTGTCCAGCTTCAACCCTTGTAAAAAATAACTCCGCGTCCCAGGCTAGATGTTAAATGGGGAGCTGTTGCATCCATGACCAAGGGTGAGCAGTCATATATGTAGTGTTCTATTATTCAAATCTCCTGTGTATCTATGTTTATTCTTTAGTAATTGATCCTACTTGGAAAAATGTCTATTTTGTAAGTATTTTCAAACAATTGTGTTTTGTCAGTTATCTCTACTGTTATCTGCTTCATTATTTCTGCTTTTATCTTCATTATTTCATACCTTCTACTAACTTACAATGCATATGGTATTTATTCTTTAGTTTCTTGAATTGTGCAGATGTTTTAAATATTTTTATTGTCTAATATATTTAAGGCTATTTCTTCTGAGTATCACTTGGGCTGATCACACAGTTAGTGTTACATAGATTTATGTGTATGACTTGAATTTTTTACAAGTTGAATATATTATTCTATTACTTATGCTATTGAAATTTTTAATATTTATTTCCAAAGGAGGGGTGAAAATTATTTTTGAGAAGACTGTGAAAAGAACGATAGAAATAGAATGTCACTTGGAGGAGATTTCAGGTTCCAAAGGCATTTTATTTTGTTCTATTTTTGTCATTAGTTATAGAACAGTTTTAAACATCTTTAAATGCTGTTGACATAGTTCGGTTTATTGCAGGAATGTAAAGAAGTTTAACACTAGAAGAGCAATCAACATAACTGGCCATGTGTAAGAGTCAAGTATTTTCTAGGAAAATAGAAAATTCTATCAATATTTAATACAGAGGAAATTTCATGCAGGGGACTGATTCCACAAGTGATGGAGAAGCCAAATGAGGGAGAGTTGGAGAACCCAAATTAGCCACACGAGGAAGTCAATCTCACCTCTAGTTCTCAAGAACAAACAGGAATTTTGCATTAATGGAGCCCAGGTATTGGGTTCAACCGGTTCTGGAATCATGGTGGGACTATCAGATGGTGGCTGGAGCCATGGAAATTGTAGCCACTGAAGGAGAAGTCACCTGATGCAGAAGAAGGAGAAGAAAAATCTCTAATCACTCCATCTTCCTGAATGAAAATGGCAGCCAAATGTTGGTGAGCCTGGGAATTGGAACCTTCAGGAGTCAAATCCTGTATAGTGGAGAGCAGAGTAGGAGAAACTGAGAGGTGGATCTAGGAGGAAATAGTCCCAGGACTGCCTAAATATAGTAGCAGATTGAATGAGACAAATCATATCTACAGTAAACTTAATTTTTTTAAATTTGAAGTTTTGGGGGGTACAAGTTAAAATCTGTTGTATGTATATATTGTATAGCAATGACATCTGGGCTTTTGGTGTACTGATCACCTGAGTAGTGTACACTGTGCCCCATAGGTAATTTTCCATGTGTCACCTCCTCCCACCCTCACCCTTTAGAGTCTTCAATGTCCATTATACCACTCCGTGTGCCCTTATGTAGCCATAGTTTAGTTCCCACTTATAAGCGAGAATATGGAGCATTTATTTCTCTGTTCCAGAGTTACTTCATTTACAATAATGTCCTCCAGTTCCACCTAAGATGCTTCAAAAGACATTATTACACTCTTTCTTACTGCTGAATAGTACTCCATGGATTGTGTGTGTGTGTGTGTGTGTGTGTTTGTATAGATAGATAGATAGATATCTCAATTTGTTAATCCATTGAGTTGATGTGCACTTAGGTAGATTCCATATTTTTGCAATGGTGAATTGTGCTGTGATAAACATATGAGTAGTGATGTCTTTTGAATATAATGATTTATTTTCCTCTGGGTAGATACCCAGTACCAGGTTTGCAGGATAAATGGTAGATCTACTTTTCGTTCTTTGAGAAAGTTACATACTAATTTACATTCCCAGCAAGATTGTATAAGTGTTCCATTTTCACTGCATCCACAATAACAACTAATGTTTTTTTGACTTTTTAATAATGGCCATTCTAATTGAAGTAAGATGTTATCTGATTGTGGTTTTAAGTTGCATTTCCCTGGTTACAGTAAATTTAAACATAATTGTATTTTTAAAAAATTGACATACATTCCCAAAAAAAGTAATATTTCTCAAAGTATAAAATTTTTTTCTACCCCACCCTCTCCCTAAAAGTATAAAACTTATATCCGTGAGTCTATGCTAATAAATAAATGACTTTACAAATTGAGATGAATAGATAAATCTGAGTAGAAGAATTTCAAATCAGTTATGTAGATACTCCATAGTTTTCAAGTGTTGGCTGGGCACAGTGACTTCCTTCCCAAGAAAATACTGTGTGGAAAAGGAGGAAAAGAGTAAGCTTACTTTGGGGAACTCTGAAAAACTCTCCCTCTGCCAGGTAATCAAGATTGATATCCACAGTGATAAGTGTCAGGCAGGTGGGAGGGGGAAGGAGTGGATGAGTAAATTCCTACCTAACGTGTGCAGTGCATTGTCTGGGGGATGGGCAGGCTTGTGATTCTGACTCAGGTGGTGCAAAGGCAGTCTAAGTAACCAAAGCATTTGCACCCCCTTAATATTCTGAAATAAAACAAAACAGTGATAAAACATTGTTGATAGTATGTATCTTTGATATGATATCATGAGAATAGCACTTTATCTCTGTGGTGTTCCCCTTTCCAAACCCATAATAGCAAGTTAATGATGAGAAAATCATCAGCAAAATTCCAAGAGAGGGGCATCCTACAATACACCTGACTAGTACTCCTCAAAACTGTCAAGGTCATCAAAAACAAGGAATGCCTGAGAAACTGTCATAGACTAGAGGAGTCTAAGAAGATGTAATGGCTATATATCCTGTAGAATCCTGGATAATATCCTGGAACAGAAAAAAGACATTGAGTAACAACTAAGGAATTCTAAATAAAGTGTGGATTTTGTTAATAACATTGTATCACTATTGGTTCATTTGTTGTAAACAATGTACCATACTAAGATGTTAATTAATAGGGGAAAGCGAGTGTGGGCCAAGTGGAACTCTCTGTACTATGTTTGCAATTTTTCTGTAAATCCAACACTATTCTAAAATAAAAAGCTTGTTAAAATGGAAAAAAAGGAAAGTCAACTACATAAAGGATATGTGTGAAAAACCTAAAGCAAACGTCATACACATATGGAGATATTTGAAAGCTTTTGCTTTGAAACAGGATTAAACAAGGATTTCTCCCATTACCATTTCTATTCAAAATTTTGATGGAGATACTGTCCAGTGCAATAATGAGAAGCAGAAGAGATAGCAATTCATAAAATAAGAAATAAAGTGTCCGTGATTAACAGATGATTAGACTGTGTGTGAGGAAAATCCAAAAGAACTATGGTTAAACTATTCAGTCAAGAAAAGTGAATGTCAAGGTTGCTTGTATGATAGTGATATACAAAAAGTAAACTTTTTTTCTGCAGCAACAAATAGTAGGAAATGAAAATGAAAGTCAGCAAAATGTGGCTTGTAACCTATCATACCAAAATATTAAATATTGAAAGATAAATCTAGCCAAAGCACGTTTAGGAACTCTATGGAAAAAATATAAAAACACTCTTTAGATAAGTTAATAAACACCTAACTAAATATAAAGTATAATATGATCATGGATATGGAAGATTCAGTTGTATAAAGATGTTAATTCTCCTTAATTAATCTACAGATTGATTGCAATCTAAATAAGAAATTCCAAAGTATTTGTGAGTGAATATGTCTGTTTATGTGCATATCGGTAAAATGTCATGCAATGGAGTGTAATGTTTCAACAGGCCAAGAATAGACAAGACAGTCTTGAAGGAATAGAGGAAGATAAAACTAGTTATTTTACCAGATGAGTAAGAATTATTAAAATGCTAGAGTACCTAAGTTTGTGGTATGTGTGCCCTGGTTAATGAGCAAATCAATGGAAATGGCATACTGTTGAAAGAGATAGGCTTATATATGGACCGTTGATTTATGAAAATGGTGCAACTGCAGAACAGTGGAGAATCACAGTATTTTTGGTAAATGACAGTGAAACAACTGGATCTCCATGTAGAAACCCCAATGCAACTGGAATTCATCTGAAGCTACATAAAATTCAATTGTAGAGGGATTAAAGGTCTACTTTTCCAATTGTTGTTATAAAACATTTCAAAACACACAAAACTATATTGAATATTTGAATGAACCTAGCATTGTGGCTCAAGTAGGGCTTTGATAATGCTGGAGGAAAAAGGACCTAAAGAGTCTGGGAACATCATTCAGTGCCAGAAGGGATGGAGATGATATGAGCTGGGGAGAAAGAGAAGAAATGAAAGCTCCTTCTGCTCCCTGTCTTTGACACAGATGGCCTTGCTACCTTCATGGGCCTTAAATTTCAAAGAGCTGGACCTGGTGACTAGAGGCAGCTTGAGAGAAGGCTATCTGGACCAATGATGTGCTCATTCCACCTTCCACCGCAAGTGCTGCTGGCCGCTAGAGCCCTCGTGCTCCAACAAGTGTGACTTGATGTACGAGGCCAGAGACTCCTGACAAGCGATGTTAGACTGACACCCTGAGCAGACCCAGGAGGCCTTTACTGGCTTAGAGAGAAAGCCAAGTTTTCGACATGTGTTGGGAGCAGAGTACTGCCTCCCTCCTCACCTGGATGAGAGCTCTTGATGGAGGGAGGGTTTTGGGGGCTTTGGCCTCTCTTTTTTTGGCTCATTTCAAGGATTACCACAGATGCTGCTCTTTTGCAGAAATCCCTCTCTGCACATGCATGCTAATAGAATTTGTAGTACTTGGATGAGCAATGGATGGTATCTCTCCTTCCTGCAGTCAGAGGTACTCTAAACGTGGAGGGTAAGTATCATGAGATGACATTGAACTCAGTCCAAGTGGTCAGGGGTCCTCCAGAGATACCAGTGGGAGGGTTTCCCCTACCAGCACGGGATCTACCACCAGTATGGGGAGGATTCACTTAACAGTGTCTTTCACAGAGTAGAAGTTTTAATTCCAATGATGTCTAACTTAATTTTTTCTTTCATGAGTCATGCTTTTGGTGTTGTATCTAAGAAGTCATTGCCAAATCCAAGTTCATCTTGATTTTCCTCCATGTTACCTTACAGAAGCTTTATAGCTTTGTGCTTTACATTTTGGTCCAGGATCCATTTTGAGTAAACATTGTGAAAGTCTCACAGCAAGTGTCTTTTTCCATGCTGAGGTCAAGGCTACTGTAAATGTGGAGAAGAAAGGCATCATGGGATGACAATTAACTCACAATGAGTGGGCAACTGGCCTCTAAGGATACCACTGGGGGGCGCCTCCTGAAGAAGCACATGAAATGTCACCAGTCTGGGGAGGGGTGTTGGGGAAGTGTCTTAATGAAGACCCTCCATCATTAAAATAGTATTATAATGGGATTTGGAGCTCCCAGTTTGAAATGCTTTAGGGTGGCAGTCACTTTCTGAATGAGAATGGGGTCATCCAAAATGGAGTCACAGGATGATGGGCTGAGGGGTCCTGTAGCAGGGAGAGCACCATATTGATTATTCCATCTACCCAAGGGTAGTTGGTGGCCCAGACCAACACTCGCTCCCACCTCTGCTCCACATACTTCCTTTTGGTTGCCCTCACTCTGGACAGGGGCCTTGGCAGAATTCAGGAATGCCAAGACTGCAGAAGAGGTTGACTTATGGTTTTGTGAGAGATTTCATTGAAGGCCTGGGTCATCTCCAGATCCACTCTGTTCAGGACCAACTCAGCTGTTGTGGAGTTGAGTTTACTTTCTTCTTCAGCTTCAGCTTTAGCGTCTTGGGTGCATTAGCCTTTCTTGTAGCCAGAATAGGATATACAACTTGTGATGGTTAATTTTAGATTTGGAATTGACCAAGTTAAGGGATACCCCAGTAGGTGGTGAAGCATTATTTATGGGTGTGTCTGTGAGGGTGTTTCTAGAAGAGATCGGCATTTGAATTAGTGGACTAAGTAAGGAAGATTTGCCCTCACCCAGTGTGGATAGGCATGATCTCATCGACTGAAGCCCAGATGGAACAAAAAGAGTAAAGGCAAGTTTGCACTCTCTCTCTCTCTCTCTCTTTCTTCTGGTGCTGGGACACCCTTCTTCTCCTGCCCTTGAATGTCAGAACTTGAGGCTGTCTGGCCTTTGGACACTTGGACTTGCAGCAGCATCTGCTCTGGGGTCTTGGGTCTTTTCCTCGGACTGAGAGTTATACCATCTGCTTCCCTGGTTGCAAGGCCTTCAGACTTGGACTTAGCCATGCTGCTGGCTCCCTGGTTCTGTAGCTTGCAGACGGCTTATTGTGGGATTTCTCAGCCTCCAAAATTTCATGAGTCAATTCCCTTAATCAATCTCCTCTCATATATCTGTATCTGTCTATACATCCTATTGGTTCTGTTTCTCTGGATAACCCTCACTGATACACAATCTTTGTGGTGAAGGTGAAAAGCATACACAATAAAGCTCTGCTCCTATACCTGGAGATAGCTGGGATCCAAGTGTCACTCCTGGTCCCTGTAACCTCTGGGATTTTGGTACTGCAGCCCATCAGAAATAGCAAAAGTGCTGTTTTTCCTTTTCTTGGGGGGAAGGGATGAGAGGAATGACTGCCTGGAGCTCCTTCTGTGCACTACCCACAGTAGATAGTTCACTAACGAATAGCAGTATTTTGGAAATTTCGCATATGTTGATGACTTATGTGCCAAGGTTAAAGATGAGAAGACTACTGCAAAAAGGGGCCTAAGATTTTCAACAACATGGATGGAACTGGAGAACATTAAGTTCAGTGAAAGAAGCCAAGCACAGAAAGACAAATCTTGCACATTCTCACTCATATGTGGGAGCAAAATAACAGAAATGTCTCAGGGAAACAGAGAGTATGATGGTGGTTATCAGAGGCTAAGTGTAGTGAGGACAGGGGATAAGGTGGGAATGATAAATGGATGCAAATATATAGTTAGATGGTAGAGAGAATGAACACTATTTCATGGCACAACAGTGACTATAGTGAACAATAAGTTAGGTTATGCTTTAAAATAGCTATAATAGAAATGTTCCCAACACAAAGAAATAATAAATACCTGAGGTGATGGAAGCCCCAATTACCCTCATTTGATTAATTCACATTCTGTGCCAATATCAAAACATCACATATGCCCTATAGAGATATACAATTATGATGTACACATAACAGTAAAACGAAAAGGAAGGCATGAGTACCTCTAAGTGGGAAGAAGAGTAAGCAACAAGCCTTCAAAGACCAAGAGAAAGTACATATGGTTGTTATCAGCACTCTTCAATGCCAAAGGTTTTGCCCTTCCTGGGTACACAGCAAGCTGAAGGTCCTGGCTCCTTGGAGTGGGGTCAATGTCATTAGTCCTAGCTAAGGAATTGTGAGTGTAATGAGGTGTTTTCCTTCTGACAGCAGCACTGAATTACTTGTGCAAGCCCTGCTACGTTTCTGTCCCCCAGCCATGAAGATTGCAGAAAGACACATCAATAGCTATCATGAGCAGAAGCTCCCCCAGTGACCTGAATTAGACACACAGTGTAAGAAGAAAATGAACATTTCTTGGGTGAATTTACTGGGACTTTGAGTTGTTCACCACAGCAGCACCTAGTCTGTCCTTACTGATTATCCAGTTCCAAATTGTGCATTTCCATGTAGTTGGCCATTGGTTGTGTGATGGGGTAGAGTCCTTTTTACTCATTGGAGAGGACGCTTGAGTTCTCATTTTTCTCCCCCAAGAATGGTCATATTTCTCTATGGAGAGTGTGTCAGGATGGGAAGTCTTCCTGAGGCGTGGCCCATATGGAGCTAGAGTAAAAGGAGAGGGTCTTTGGTTAGGTGGAACATTTTGTGCTGCAAGACGCAGAGCAACATTAGCAATAGAAAGGTATGTTTGTGTGGTGGCCCTGGAGGTGTGTCTGTCATGTCCCCAGTAGGAAAACCTGCCATCAGGGGCAGCATTACTTATCAGCCCCAGTCTTGTCTGTGCAGAGGCCATGCTTCCCCTGGGGCTGCTCCCATTCAATGACTGGGAGTAGCAGGTATGACGGTTACAGGCTGTTCCCATCTGATCAGGACCAGAGGGCACAAGTAACTGCATGAGCAAATAGTTCAGGCCCACTTAACACCCAGCACCATAGCACAGCTCCCCTTCCTCAACCTGCATCTGTAGCCATATGGAAGGTCCTTTATGGCCAGCTGAAGCGGGGGAAGGTACAAGCTTAAAATGGCTGGTGCCGCATATCATGCAGATGAACGGGTGCTCTTGAAAGAGATTGGTAAGGGAAAATTCTTTCCCGAACTGGCGGAGCTTTGAGGGATGTGCCTGGCCTGGTGTCAGAGTGGCCTGGCTAGCTGGGAGAGGACTGGAGGAGACTCCCAAGGGCACACAGAGTATTGAAGACAGGAATGAGGAGGGTAAGGACGACAGAGTCCATCATCTCCAATCAATTTTACCCTCTTTTCCCGAAGTGGCACTAGAGGGAGACTTTCTAAAAGCTGATGTGTTTCTGCTCCCTTTCCTTCTCCTTGAGAGAACTACCTGTGTAGATATCATTTCTTTCAGGGTGTGTTGTCTAGCCCTTTTGACTTTTTACAGCCATAGTTTGGGTCTGTGTATTTGTTTGGACACAGATAAAAAAGTACTCACCATCAAATTGGTTTTACTGATCATCATCTAAGAGCACATTTAGGAATAACATTGATCAGGTGTTGGGCACATGTTGGCGGGAGGTAATGGGTGTATACACACATAATGAGTGCAATGCGCACCATCTATGGGATGGACACGTTTGAAATTCTGACTCGGTTGGGAGGTGGAGAAAGGGCAATATACATAACCTAAACTTATACTCCCACAATATGCTGAAATAAAAAATAAAAGAGACAAACTCCAAGAGAGAAAAACATGGGAAGGAAACTGAAATGGGGAAATTTGGAGTCAAGGATGCAGAACTGGATTCCGTGTAGCTAATCTTAGGTTGGCCTTTCGAAAAGTTCATGTTCCAATTCTGACACTGACTTCCTATGCAGTTCCTGAGCAGCTTCCAGACCACGGGACGGAAACTCATTGGAGTCCCATGGCAAATAGGTCTCTTGTCCACTATTACTGTTAAGCATGAAAATAAACTCAAGGCTATGAAGAAATAAGCCAAACCTTCCTCAGTCCTGTATACCTTACAATTGCTGTGCTCTCCCACCCTTGTGACCCCAACTGGGAGGAGCACTTGGATTGGATAAGCAGCACCATGGCAGCCTGAGAGGTCCAACACACCAAACCCTCTCCTCTGTAAACCCCTGAGGCAGAAGTTGGTGGACAACACTGATGGCAGGGCAGGGATGGGGCCCCTCTGTCCTAGGGTCTAAGGTTCCACTAGTCCTCCTTCAGTGTCTCACCTTAACTGCTGGCAGAATCTTGGACTCTGTCCACACTGACAATGGGATCTCCCACACCTGACCACTAGTACAGTTCTGGGGCCCCTTCCATTCTGGAGTCCAGGGCTGCCTTGGTCCTCCATCAGGGCCCTGTCCTCGATTCCTACTGAGGCATGTAACCCCTCCCTCAGCTAACCTGAGTATATCCCCAGTAGACTAAGGCTTACACGGCTCTGAATCCCTTGAAGCAAAACTTCACTGATAAAGGTCAATGCCTGTATTGTCGAGAATTGACAACTCTGTCAGGAGTCTTCCTGGACTGGCAGGGCAGAGATGAATTGGTTGGGACTCCTATGTTCTGGGGTGAGAGGACACCTCAATTTTCATTCATGAGAGCCCTAATCTTGGCCCTTTGATTAAGCGCTCCGTGGAAAATGTCCTCTCCCTTCCACATCGGACCATTTGTCCAGCTGCAATTCTTGTAAAAAATGACTCCAAGTCCCCAGCTAGATGCTAAATGGGGAGCCGTTGTATCCATGGCCAAGGGTGAGCAATCGTATATGTAGTGTTCTCTTATTCAAATCTCTTCTGTATCTATGTTTTGTATAATTTTAACTTCCATTGTTCATGCTTTTTTTTTTTTTTTTTTTAGTCATTGATCCTACTTTGAAAAATGTCTATTTTGTAAGTATTTTCAAAGAATTGTATTTTGTCAGTTATCTCTACTGTTACCTGTTTCATTATTTCTGCCTTTATCTTCTTTATTTCATAGCTTCTACTAACTCAAGTTTCATATGGTATTTATTCTTTAGTTTCTTGAATGGTGCAGATGTTTTAAATATTTTTATTGTGTCATAATTACACTTGATCTTAGCCAAAAGGCCGAGAAGCAATTGTGTCATAATTTTAAGGCTATTTCCCTCTGTATATCACTTGGGCTGTATCACAGAGTTAGTGTTACATAGCTTTATGTGTATGACTTGAATTTTTTACAAGTTGAATATATTATTCTATAACTTATGCTATTAAATTTTCTATATTTATCCCCAAACGAGGGGTGTAAAATTATTTTTTAGAAGACTGTGAAAAGGATGATAGAAATAGAATGTCATTTGGAGGAGATTTCAGGTTCCAAAGGCATTTTATTTTGTTTTTTATTTGTCAGTTATAGAACAGTTTTAAATATATTTAAATGCTGTTGCCATTGTTAGGTTTATTGCAGGAAAGCAAAGAAGTTTAACACTAGAAGATCAATCAATATAACTGGCCATGTGTAAGAGTCAAGGATTTTCTAGGAGAATAGAAAACTCCATTTAATACAGAGGAAGTTTAATGCAGGGGACTGATTACACAAGTAATGGAGAAGCCAAATGAGAAAGAGTTAGAGAACCCAACAATTAGCCACATGAGGAAGTCAATCTCACTTCTAGGTGGGAAGGATAAACACAGGAATGTAGCATTAATGAAGCCTAGGTATAGGGTTCAACAGGATCTGGAATCATGCTGGGACTATCTGATGGTGCCTGGAGACATGGACAGTGTAGCCACTGAAGGAGAAGTCACCTGATGCAGAAGAAGGTGGAGAAAAACCTCCAATCATCGATCTATCTTTCTAAATCAAAATGGCAGCCAAATATTGGTGAGCCTAGCTATGGGAGCCTTCAGGATTCAAATCCTGTATAGTGGAGAGCAGAGTAGGAGAAAATGAGAGATGGATGTGGGAGCAAATAGTCGCAGGGCTGGCTAACTATATTAACAAATTGAAAGAGACAAATCATATCAACAGTAAATTATTAATATTAAGAAAAATTTAAGTTTTGGGTGGCACAATTTGAATTCTGTTAAATGTATACATTGTATAGTGGTGAAGTCTCGGCTTTTGGTGTACCCATACCATGAGTAGTGTACACTCTGCTCCATAGGCAATTTTCCATGCCTTACGTCCTCCCACCCTCACACTTTGGAGTCTTCAATGTCCAGTATACCACTCGTGTGCCCTTAGTTTATTTCCCACTTATAAACAAGAATATGGAGCATTTATTTTTCTTTGCCAGAGTTACTTCACTTAGCATAATGTCCTCCAGTTCACTCTAAGTTGCTGCAAAAGATATTATTTCACTCTTTCTTATTGTTGAATAGTACTCCATGGTGTGTGTGTATACATATATATGTGTGTGTGTGTGTGTGTATATATATATATATATCTCAAATTTTTAATCCATTCAGTTGATGATCGCTTAGGTAGATTCCATATTTTTCAATGGTGAATTTTGCTGTGATAAACATATCAGTAGAGATGTCTTTGGATATAATGATTTCTTTTCCTCTGGGTAGATACCCACTACTGGCTTTGCAGGATTAAAGGTAGATCTACTTTTAGTTCTTTGAGAAAGTTTCATACTATTTTACATTCCCACCCAGAGTGTATAAGTGTTTTATTTTCACAGGATGCACACTAACAATTAGCATTTTTTTGAGTTTTTTATAGCAGCCATTCTAATTGGAGTAAGACGGTATCTCATTGTAATGTTAAGTTGCATTTCCCTGATTACACTAAATTTATACATAATTGTATTTAATAAATATTTACATACATTCCAAATGAAAAGGAATATTTCTCAAAATATAAAATTTTATTCCACCCTATCCTCTCCTGCAAAGTATAAATTTTATATCCATAAGTCTATTCTGATAAATAAATGACTAAATACATAAATGGGGGAGAATAGACAAATCATTGTGCAGAAGTATTACACATCATTTATGTAGATACTCCATACTTCTCAAGTGTTGGCTGGTCACCGCGACTTCCTTCCAAAGAAAGTACAGTGTGGAAAAGGGGAAAAAGAGTAACTTTATTGCAGGGAAGCCTGAAAAACGCTCCCTCTGCCAGGTGATCAAGATTGATATCCACAGTGATAAGTGTCAGGCAGGTGGGAGGGGGAAGGAGAAGATGGGCAAATTCATACCAAACGGGTACAGTGCGCTATCTGGGGGATGAGCATACTTGCAGCTATGACTCAGGCGGTGCAAAGGTAGTATATGTGACCAAAGCATTTGCACCCCCATAATATTCTGAAATAAAACACAAACAATGATAAGTCATTGCTGATTGTATGTATCATTGATATGATGTCATGGGAATAGCATTTTACCTCTGTGATCCTCCTCTTTCCAAACCTGTAATACCAAGTTAATCATGACAAAATCATCAGTAAAATTCCAAGAGAAGGTCATGCTACAATATACCTGACTAGTACTCCTCAAAGCTGTCAAGGTCATCAAAAACAAGGAATGCCTGAGAAACTCTCATAGCCAGGCAAAGTCTAAGGTGTAATGGCTAAATATCCTGTAGAATCTTGGATAGGATCCTGGAACAGAAAAAAGACATTAAGTAATGACTAAGGAAATCTAAAGAATGTGTGGACTTTTGTTAATAACATTGTTTCACTATTGGTTCATTAGTTGTAAACAAAGTACCATGCTAAGAGGTTAATTAATAGGCGAAAGCGAGTGTGGGCCATGTGGGAACTCTCTGTACTATGTTTGCAATTTTTCTGCAAAACCAACAGTATTCTAAAATAAGGAGTTTGGTAAAATGGAAAAAAAGAAAAGTTAGTCAACTAGATAAAGGATATGTGTGAAAAACCTATAGCAAATATAGTACACCTATGGGGAAATTTGAAAGCTTTTGCTTTGAAACTGAGGATTAGGCAAGGATTCCTGCCATTATCATTTATCTTCAATATTTTGCTGGAGATACAGTCCAGTGCAGTAATGAGAAGCAGAAGAGATAGCAATTCATAAAATAAGAAATAAAGTGTCTGTGATTATCAGATGATTAGACTGTATGTGAAGAAAATCCAAAAGAACTAAGGTTAAACTATTCAATGACAAAAAGTGAATGTGAATATTGCTTTGTATAACATCAATATATAAAAAGTAAACTTTGTTTCTGCAGCAACAAATAGTATAAAATTAAATGAAAGTCAGCAAAATGTGGCTTGCAACCTATCATACCAAAATATTAAATATTGAAGAGTAAATCTCACCACAGAGCATTTAGGAACTGTATGGAAAAATATAAAAGCACTGTTTAGATAAATGAATAACCACCTAAATTAAAGTATAATATGATCATGGATATGAAGATTCAGTTGGATAAAAATGTTAAATATCCTTAATCTACAGATTGACTGCAATCTAAATAAAAAATCCCAAAGTCTTTGTGGGTGAATATGTCTGTTTATGTGCATATCTGTGTGAAATGTGACCCAATGAGCATAATGTTTATATTGGCATGCAACAGACCAAGCATAGCCAAGACAGTCTTGAAGGAATAGAGGAAGATAAAACTAGTTACTCTCCCAGATGAGTAAGAATTATTAAAATGCTAAAGTTTGTGGTATGTGTCCCATGGTTAACAAGCAGATCAATGGAAATAGGGTACTCCTGAAATAGA
This sequence comes from Eulemur mongoz, assembly GCA_028534055.1. NCBI lineage: Eukaryota > Metazoa > Chordata > Mammalia > Primates > Lemuridae > Eulemur > Eulemur mongoz. The sequence goes on along the minus strand of JAPYYL010000031.1, from coordinate 9,323,631 downwards.
TAGGCTTATATATGGACCGTTGATATCTGAAAAAGGTGCAACTGCAGAACAGTGGGGAATCACAGTAGTTTTAATAAATGACAGTGAAACAACTGGATCTCCATGTAGAAACCCCAATGCAACTGGAATTCTTCTGAAGCTGCATAAAAATCAATTGCAGAGGGATTTAAGGTCTACTTTTTCAATTGTTATTATAAAACATTTAAAAACACACAAAACTATATTGAATAGTTGAATGAACCTAGCATTGTGGGTCACGTAGGGCTTTGGTAATGCTGGCGGGGAAAGTACTGAAAGAGTCTGGGAACATCATTCAGTGCCAGAAGGGATGGAGATGATATGAGCTGGGGAAAAAGAGGGGAAATGGCAGCCCCTTCTGCTCCCTGTCTCTGACACAGATGGCCTTGCTACCATCATGGGCCTTCATTTTCAAACAGCTGGACCTGGTGGCTAGAGGCAGCTTGAGAGAAGGCTACCTGGACAAATGATGTGCTCATTCCACCTAGAACAGCACATCGTGATGTTCCCTAAGCCCTGGCACTCCAACAACTATAACTTGATGTATGAATCTGTACTCCTGGGACAAGGGGTGTTGGACTGATACCGTGACCAGGCCCGCAGCCCTTTACTGGCTTAGAGGCAAGGCCACGTTGTCCACATGTGATGGGAGGAGAGTACTGCCTTCCTCCTCACCTCGATGAGAGCTCTTGATGGAGGGAGGGGCATGGGGGCTTTGGCCACTCTCTTTGTTTGGCTCATTTCAAGGTGTACCATAGATACTGCTCTTTTGCAGAAATCCCTCTATGCACAACCCTGCTAATAGGATTTGAAGTACTGGATGGAGCAAAGGAGGGTATCTATTCTTTCTATGGTCAGAGGTACTCTAAATGGTCAGGGGAAAGTATCATGGTATGACATTGAACTCAGTCCAAGTGGGCCGGGGACCTCCAGAGATACCAGTGGGAGGGTTTCCCCTACCAGCACGGGAACTACACCAGTCTGGGGAGGATTCTTATAACAGTGTCTTTCACAGAGTAGAAGTTTTCATTTTAGTCATGTCTCACTTATCAAATTTTCTTTCACGAGTCATGTCTTTGGTGTATTATCTAAGAAGTCATTGCCAAATCCAAGTTCACCTTGATTTTACTCCATGTTACCCTTTAGAAGCTTTATAGTTTTGTGCTTTACTTTTAGGTCTAGGATCCATTTTCAGTAAACTTTGTGAAAGGTGCACAACAAGTGTCTTTCTCCTTGCTAAGGTGAGGGATACTGTAAATGTGGAGAGGACAAGCATCATGGGATGACAATGAAGTCATTCCTAGTGGGAAAGGGACCTCAAGAGATACCAGTAAGGTGGCCTCTCCCAGCAGCACATGAACTGCCTCCTGTCTGTGGGGGGTGTTGCGGAAGTGTCTTAATGAAGACCTTTCACCGTCAAAATGGGATTTGGAACCTCTGGTTGGAAAACCTTCAGGCTGGCAGTTAGTCTCTTGGGGGCCCTGTAAGAAGGAGGGTGCCATCTTGATCCACAAGGCCATCATTCTCAGATCTTCACTGTGAGAATATGGGGGGGGGTCCTGGTGGTAAAGCCCAGAATGTTTGCCCTTTAAGACTGTAGCCCCATGTAGTTTATCACTCACACTACCCCACACTCAGGCTTCAGAAATTCATCAGAATCACCATTTCATGGTCTTACCATATATGACTCGAGCAGCTACTGCTCCAGGTCAGCAGATCTCATCTGGGCCTTTTTGTATGCACCCATCTTTGCATATTTTGGGTTAGTGGCTTGCCCTGCAACCTCAGTTCTCTGATGGGTAGAAGAAAAATTATTCATTTTCAGTTTGCCAAGTATTTACTTATTGTAAGGATAGGAGTGTGAACTTACAACTGTATACATTTTTAGTGGTTGTTTATTATATATACCTAATTTATCAGTGTCTACTGTTAACATTTCACTAGTTCAGTTTAAGTGTAGAAACCTCACATTCCTTCATGTCTCTTTTCCTATTTATGATGTGATTGTCTTAAATATCTCTTATACATACATTTACAACCACATCAGACAGTGTTATAATTTTTGCTTTAACTGTCAAACATAAATTAGAATATTCGAGAGGCAAAAGAAAGTCTATCTTATTTATCCGCCCTTTTGCTTATCATACGCTTTCTTTCTTCCCAATGTTCCAATTCCCAATTACCCATTTTATCATTTTCTTTCTAGTTAGGGAACTTCCTCTAGCTATTCTTTCAGGGCATATCTCCTGGTGACAAATCCTATTAGTTTTCTTTAGCCTGAGAGTGTCTTGATTTCACCTTCAGTTCTTAAAGATATTTTTCCTATATTTAGGGTTTGGTGTTGAATATTCTTCTCTCTCTGTACTTGAAAGATGTTGTGCCCCTTCCTTCTGGCCTCCATGATTTCTGTTGAAAAAAATCTTCTGTCATTTGAATTGTTTTCCTTCATCATTTCTCTCTTGCTGCTTTCAAGATTTTTTCTTTTTCTTCAATTTTCAGAAGTTTGTCTATGATGTATCTTGACTTGGATTTCTTAGGATTTCTCCCCTTTGGATTAATTCAGCTTCTTGAATTGTAGGTTTATTTATTTATTTCAAAATATTAGGGGGGTACAAATGTTTTTGGTTACATACATTGGTTTTGCAATGCTTGAGTCATGGCTATAAGTGTGCTCATCACCCATATAATGTTCATTGTACACATTAGGTAGGTTTTTGCCCTTGCTCCAGATTGTGTTCATGAGGTGAGGGTACGGGGAACCCTGAAGGGGCTGGAAGACTGATACTTTATTTTCAAAAAAGATCCTAGTTCCATGGTAACAACAGTCAGTGCTTGTGCTCATGAGGCTGGAAAACCTTCCATGCAAGTTGGCAACCCGCCGATTTCTGGAGGTGTGTGGGAAGGAGGAAAGGAACCCTCACATACACTTTCACTGGGCTCTCAGCTTCTCTCGGGTTGATCTTTGATGATTTCTTTTTTTTTTTTTTTCTTTTTTCCTTTCCATTCTGCTTCACAATTTCTTTCTGTGAAGTCTCTGGCAGGCTCTGACACCTTTAAATCCAAACTGCACTGGAGCTTTGTCCACTCATCCCTTTCCTTTATGTGAAACCTATCTTCCCCTATGGGACAATCTGACAACTGATGTCTCTAGTCAGCCATCTTGAATTTGTAGGTTTATGACGGTTGATAAATTCAGAAAGTATTCAGCCATTATTTCTTTGAGTACTTTTTCGGCTACATTCTCTTCCTGTTCTCTCTCCAGGACACCAGCAACATGAATATTAGATCTTTTGTTATAGTCCCATAGGTCCCAGAAGCTCTGCACATTTCTATCTCAGTGTATTTTGTCTCTGTTGTTCAAACTAGGAAATTTCTATTGTTTTGTCTTTCAGTTCACTGATTCTTTCCTCTGTTACCTCCATTCTTCTTTTACGCCCACTCATTGAGTTTTTAATTTCAGTTATTGCCTTTTTAAGTTCTAAAAACTTCATTTGATTTTTCTTTGTATCTGCTACTTCTTTGCTGAGACTTTCTATTTCTTGCAGAGATTTTCTATAATTTACACTTATTTCAAGTGTGTTTGTAATATAGGATGAAGCACTTTTATAATGGAAGATTTAAAATCTTTGTCAGATAATTCTCACATGTCTGTTGTCTTGGTGTTGACATGTATTGAGTATATATTTTTATTCAGTTTGAGATCTTCCTGGTTCTGGTTATGTGAATTATTTTTGGTTGAGCCATTGACATTTCACTTGTTATGTCATATTACTCTGGATCTTATTTAAACCTTATATTTTCACTGGCTTTCTCTGACATTGCTCTACCAAGAGAAGCAGGGCACTATCTCATTACTGCCATGTGAGAATGGAACATCAGGTAGAGGCTTAGTAGAGAACCAGAACTTCCACCTTGGAGCTCCAGTGGCACAATTTGTTAGTGTGTGGTAGTTATCCAGAACTCCAAACTCCACCCAGCCTCTACTGACACCTCCTTCTCTGTGAGGGGTGAGTATCCTTCATTACTGTTTTCCATGTACCCTCCACTGACCACAAAGAGTGAGGATGGCCACATTATTGCTGGACAGTTGTGAAAGTCCTCACTCTTTGAGAAGCCTCTGATGACATCCCATTTGGGAGATTAAAGGGTGACTCATTACCTTTGGTTGGAAGTGTAGGTTCCTTATGAGCTGTACAACATGGTGTTGGGCAGGCAATGCTTCGTTATTACCTGGTGGGGATGAAACTCCAACCTCCCTACTCAGTCTCCTTTGATAGTACTCTAGTGGTGGTGAAGGGGTAATTGGAGCTCTTAGTATAGCCTGGTGAGGGTGGCAACCCAGGCTCCCTACTTGACCTTTGCCAGTATGGGTGTGGGTGGGGCCACAAGTTTTTTTTTTTTTTTCATAGTGATGGCATTTAGTGGGAGTAGAGCAATCATTTTCTAAAAATTGTCTGTCTTGCCCTTTTCCTGTTTGTTTGTTTTTCTTGTTGTTTTTGTCAGAGAGAACAGGCTTTTGTTAAGGCTCCCCTCTGACCCTGTACCTGTTGACCTTTCTATGTGCTGGCTTATTTTGCTCAATTTCTGGGCTATAAGAGGCTTAAGGAAAACCAGGGAACTTACCACCTTGTTGCTTGGGTTGCAAGGTTGCTATCCAGTCTGCTTCTTCTCTCCACCATTCAGAGCCTTCTTATTCTTATTTTATTTATAATGCTCTGAGTGTTTAGTTTTAATTAGCAGGAAAAATAGGTGAAAGCATGTGTACTTCGCCTTCCCAGAAGTGGAAGTCAAATCCCTACAGCGAACTTTAAAACAATAATAAAACTGAATAATAGCCAGTTATGATTCTTTCACCATCACACCCTAGTATTTCTATATAATTCCAGTGATACACTCCTCCCAAATCTTTTATCTTTATCCTTTCAAAATTTGTTTTTTTAAGTCCAGAATTGTCAACCTAAAAAACAAACAAAGAGGGTCTCTGAAGGAAAATGGTGTTAATTTGGGAATAGGCCATTGTAATAGAATGTGCGATAGTTAAATATGTGCATATTCAGGGAGATAAAGGAAGACAAAGGTTTTGAAAGGAAAAAATGAGGAGGATTACATAATTGTTTTGAAGTAATCTTCCTTGGCTACAAATTGTGGGGAGTTAGCTATGCTCCAAGCAAAGAATCAGGTCCCTCAGGCAGGGATCATTTCAAAGGATAAGGAAATAATAGAAAATAGAAATAAAAGAATACACAGAAATGATAGTACAGTTATATAAAGAATAGATTTATAAAAAAGGAGGGCTCAGGAATCCCCACAATATTCCCAGAAATTAAGAGTACACGAATGAAGTTTCACATCAGTATTCATGGATACAGTGATTGGTTGCAAGGAGTAACAGATTTCCATGATAACATGTAGTTGGTTTTAGGTTAAGTCTCCCAAAATACTTCTAGAGATCCCTTAATTAACTTTCTGTACATGCGCAAATGGTTACAAAATCTTTCTAGGACAAACTTCTAAGTTCTAAGGTAAAACTATCACTTTAGAAGAAAAGTTAAACAGAATTATAGTAGCTCCATATTTCTTCACCTAGTTATTGTGGATTGAGACAGGTAATCAGGAATCAAGCAAGAGCTGCCCCTTGGGTTAATTGCTTTTAGCCATAGGTGTCTCTCTGTTGGGTGGCAACTCTTGGATTAGCTCTCATCCTGTGGCTCCATGTAAACCTGCTTTGTAATTCAAAGCAGACAAAAAGCACAGGTTTGAGACTGCAGTGTAACTTAGGAAAGCAGATGGTAATGACCTGTGAGATGTCCTCCTGAGGTGAGGCAACTTTTGATATGTGAACTAACAGGTTCACATACTCCTTCAGGGCAATGCCCTGCAAAACTCCTGAGATGATTTCTGTCTCTAATATAGCAATATTAATCTATGGACCAACAACAAAGACCAATAACAAGGGTGATGCCAGTCTGAAGTTGGACAGGCAGTTGCTGGACAGATGTCCCTGCACATGTATTTTTTTGTTTAAGGTTGTGATGGCCTCTGTGCATCAAGATTGTGGTTTTTGCAAAGTCTTTCATGGTAGTTTTGTTATCAGGCATGCAAGCATTAGAACCCTCTCTTTGTGACCCTTTATAACTTGATAAGTTTTACACATCTATGCACCAGCATAAGTAACACCACAATCAAGAGTCTGTACATATCCATCATCCTGAAAAGGTTATTTCTACCTCCTTGTAAGTACTCCCTCCTGCTACTCTCTGAACCCCCATTACCAAGCAACCACTGATATGTCTGTCATGACAGATTAGTTTGAATTTTAAAAGTTAAACAAATACATAGAAGTCAGATGGTTGCATCATATGGTAGGTGCATGATTAACATTTTAAGAAACTTCTTTTCTCCAATGTACATTGTTGTCTGCTTTGTTGAAGATCAGTTGGTTGGAAAAAATTGGATAGCCACATGCAGAAGAATGAAACAGGAGCCCTACCTCTGACTACTCACAAAAATTAATTCAAGATGGGTAAAAGACTTACATCTAAGGCATGAAGCCATAAGTATTCCAGAGGAAAGTGTAGGAAGAATTCTTCTAGAAATTGGCCTAGGCAAAGAATTTATGACTAAGACCCCAGTGGCAATCATGGCAACAACAAAAATAAATAAGTGGGATTTGATTAAACTATAAAGCTTCTGCACAGCTCTGGAAACAATCAATGGAGCAAATAGCTCAGAGGATGGGAGAAAATATTAGTACACTATGTGTCTGATAAAGAACTATTATCCAGAATTTACAAACAACTCAAGCGTATCAGCGAGAAAAAAAACAAGCATTCTTATTAAAAACTAGGGAAAAGACTTGAAACAAAGCTTTTGAAAAGAAGATAGATAAATGGCAAATAAACGTAAGAAAAAATGCTCAACATCATTAATCATCAGGGAAATGCAAACTAAAACCACAATGAAATATTACCTTACCCCAGTTAGAGTGGTTTTTATTAAAAAGACCAAAAGCAAAAAATGCAGAAAGAAAGAAACACTTATACAGTGTTGGTGGGACTGCAAATTAGTACAACCCATATGGAAAACAGTAAGGAGATTCTGCAAAGATCTAAACGTAGACCTACCTATCGATCCAGCAATCCCACTACTGGATATCTACCCAAAGGCAAAGAAGACAGATGCGCTTGAATGTTTATTGCAGCAAAATTCACAATTGCAAAGATGTGGAATAAATCCAAGATCCCCATTGACTCATGACTGTATTAATAAAATGTGGTATATGTATACCATGGAGTACAATCTGCCATAAGAAAGATGAGTTAATGCCTTCTGCAAAAATCTGGCTGGAACTGGAGACCATTCTCCTAAGTGAAGTATCTCAAGAATGGAAAAACAAACACCAGATGTACTTACTATAATATTGGAACTAACTGATGAGCACACATGTGCACAGGGGAAGTATAATTCAGAGGAAATCAAGTGCATGGGGGAGGGGAAGGGGGGAGGCTCAAACATTTCAAAAGCAACCTACGTAACTTAAAACATTTGTGCCCCCTTAATATTTTGAAATAAAATATTTAAGATGTTTATCTCATGATGAGACTAGAGTGTTTGGGGAAGGAGAATCATAATTATTGTATTATGGCCATGTTTGGAATCTTGGAACAGGAAAAGACCATTTGGTAAAAAATGAGAAAATCTGAATAAAATACGAACTTTATTTTAGTAATAACACATAAAAATTGGTTTATTAATTCTACCAAGTGTACCATACTGATGCAAGAGGCTAATAGTAAGAAAAACTGGCTATGAGAGATCTATGGGAAACCCTGTGATATCTGTTCAATTTTTTGATAAGGTAAACCTAAAACTACTCTTCAAAAATAAAATCTGTTTATAAACATTAAAATTTAATAAAAAAAATAAGAAACTGCAAAACCGTGTTTTAAATCACCTAAACACAAATCTGGGAATGACACCAATTGGACATCAGACTGAGGTGGGGGGTGGGGGAGGGGATGGGGGTATGCCTACACAATGAGTGCATTGCACACCGTTTGGGGAGTGGTAACACTTGAAGGTGCTGACTCGGGAAAGGGGGGGGTGGGGAAAAAAA